>JALBZD010000047.1:0-84798 GCA_038050675.1 Globisporangium cylindrosporum | reverse complement strand
CCCCCCCCACATCGAACGTAAAAGCACGTGGCGTCGAGCATCTCAAGTGAGAAATTTACTTAGTCAGTACGAAATCCGACGGCGCGAAAGTACAAGCAGAGCGCGGCAACAGATGCCGCAGCCGCGGCTCGGCCTGCTGGAGCGCGACTCAAGCTGTTAAGTCCTTCCGGGTGTACGCTGATGATTTCGTCCCACCTCAGGTGCAAGAACCTCCTACAAAACAAAATAGAAAGATCTGGGGGGTCGAGTGATCGAATGGAGCGAAGAGTAAGCACACTTTGAAGACATGCTCAGGATGCGGGAACGTGAAGTGCGATCTTGGAGCCAGTGCTATCTACAACTATAATTCGTGTCGCCTCACTCAGGACCGAGACGCCAACGCCAGTAAGAACATCTTCGTGAAGCACGTCAGTCGCTCGTTAGGATAGGCTAGCAAAATTATCGGTGAGCCTGCACCGTGGAGACCTGGTCGCTGGTGACAAAGGCCCAAAAATACAGGTATCGCCTGCTACTATCCACTGTTTTGCGTCAGGTTCAAATGGGGTAAGCTCTGTGTCGAGTATGTGTTTGTCGGCTGATCATTAATCCTTGTCGGCTGCTGCGTGGTGATAGCAACCGCCACCAAGCAGGTGCATGCTGACGACATTGGCCCAAAAATACTGGCGCCGAGCATCATCGTCGCCATGGGCGAAAATAGCGTACTTTGCGTCTATTCCCATCGTCAACAGTAGCAGCGAACAAGCAAAAAGCGATAGTTTTAGCATGGAAATGCGCGTGTGAAAGCGCCAGTTATTGCTTTTACGTCAGACGTACACGGTCCTGGAATCGCTGAGTTTGTAGTGCGCAAAGAGGTTCATGCGCTTCGTCTGGACAAGTGTGGCGGCGAGTATTAGCACCAGGGCAATAGTGGTACTCGAACGACAAACGTGAAGGGTACGCCGTCCAGACTCACCTGATTCCAGCGCGCATCTAGTTCACCACACCGTGCGTTCAGTCGCGATGCCGCTGGGTCAGCTGTCGACGTCATCGACAGCGGGGCCTCACGCTGCGTCGCCGGGGTCCACGGCGTCAAGATCACCAGCACCGTCCAGGACCCCACCGCCAGGAGCCCAGCCCACAACCGCAGGACCTCCACCGACCAGTGTGCGTCCACAGAGTTCGCGGACGTCGTTTCTTTCCAAGTTGACACCGTTCCAGAACCGCACGCTCTCGGTGGTTCCCTATGCGCCGGAGCGGCTGAGCATTTCTCAGGAGGTTGTGACTCCGGCGATGACCGAAGCGATCATCCAAGCGGTAAGACATCTCATAGAAATGTTACGAGTAAAGCATTGAAATCAGTCTAACGCTGGTGATTCTGTGGGTGCTCTTTGACTGTCCTATACACACAGGGGATTCAAGCAGAGGAGAGGGCGTCCAACGCAGCAGCACTCCTGGAAGAGGAGCAGCGGATGAATCAGCATCAACCAAACACGCTCTTCACAGCGCTGAGGATGCGGCGGGCATTGCGGCGATCGCGATCTGGCCCGAGCGTCACGAATCACGACAGAATCGACGAAATGCAGGCGAACGTGGACCGCCACAAGAAAGTGCTCTCGCGGTACAAGATCCGGCGCGTAGACTTTGCTAACCCAGAGGCAGTGCGACTCAAGAGCATGGGCTGGTTCATGGTCAACCCGCACAGCACAATCTTCAAGATGTGGCAATTGGTACGCAGTAGACTTAGTTTGCCTGTTTGCATTCTCACTGTACTAACTTACGTTGCTCTTGGGGATTTGTGCTTCCAGGGAACACTGATCCTGATCATTTACCAAAGCCTGATCCTTCCCTATGGGCTCGCGTTCGGCGCGAACGACAGCAGCACGGTCGACATCTTCATCAGCTGCGTTTTTGCATGG
Organism: Globisporangium cylindrosporum; assembly: GCA_038050675.1. Taxonomy (NCBI): domain Eukaryota; phylum Oomycota; class Peronosporomycetes; order Pythiales; family Pythiaceae; genus Globisporangium; species Globisporangium cylindrosporum. The sequence goes on along the minus strand of JALBZD010000047.1, from coordinate 82,903 downwards.
GACATTGTCATTCAGTTCAACACGCCGATCGCGCCAGACGGTGAAGAGAGCGAGTACATCACGAATCGACGCAAGATCGCGAAAGTCTATGCGCGTGGATGGTAAGAATCCATTCTAATGTGCTCTCTTGTTGTTTACTGGTGTTGATGATGAGATGATGGCTCATGTCATATTGTGAAATGTTCTTGAAGGCTCTTCTTTGATGTAATAGCGTGCATCCCGTTCGACTACGTGCTGCTTTTGATAAACAACGTCGACGGCACAGGCACGGGGAATCTCAACATCCTGGGGCTCTTAAAAGCGCTGCGTGTGCCACGGCTTCTCCGCCTGGTGCGCCTACTGCGTGTGGTCAAGATCTTCAAGATCCGCCCTGAGCTGCGTCGCTGGCTGCAGTACTCTCGCCACGCGAACTTGTTGCGTCTGGTGCGTCTTGTGCTTGTGTTTTTGGTGATCAACCACTATGTGGCGTGCGTCTGGTACGGCATCGTGGCCAGTGACGAAACGAAAGCCAACGATTCCAGCACCGACCCGCTGCACCTGTACTTCTCATCGTACTATCTGTCGATCCTTGTGGTCATGGGGCAGAACATCACGATCTACGATGACACGGAGTACGTGTTTTGTATCATCGTCATGGTCTTTGGCGCCGTGCTCATGGCCGTTGTGTTCGGTAACGTGGCAATTTTGATCGCAAACTACTACGAGAACCAAAGCAGCCACCAGAAAAAAATGGAGTGGCTCTTCGCGAGCATGAACCGCATGAAGCTTCCGAACGAGCTGCAGAACCGCATCAATGACTACTATCAGACGATGTGGGAGCGCCATGGCACGCTCGACGGCGCTGTAACAGCGTTCATTCCCGAGCTATCGCGCAACCTCGCGTACGAAGTGGAGCTCTTTCTGCGCATGGACATGATCAACCGCGCGCCGATTTTCCAGAACTGTAGCGCGAAAGTCGTACAAGAGTTGGTCATGGAGCTTGAGCTGCAAGTGTTCATGCCAGGTGACTATGTGGTCGTGCGAGGCGAAGTGGGCAATGACATGTACTTCGTGCAGAACGGCATATGTGAAGTCACGAAAGACATTGCGCTGCAGTCTGGGAGGTCGCTCTCGAGCATCAACGCTGACCCCGAGGCTTTTTCGAACGAAGTCGTGCTCAAGGTCCTCGGTCAGGGCGACTACTTTGGTGAAATCGCGCTGCTCATGAACTGCAAGCGCACGGCGAATGTACGTGCGCAGGTGTTCTCCGAGCTCTGCACATTGACGCGCGAAGTCTTTGAGAGCATCTCCCTGCGGTACCTGGAGGACCGCAACATCATCGAGAAGTTCATCATGGACAAGTACGACCCTGGGATGCTTCAAGCTGCAATGAAGCAATCACAAGAGGTCACGATGCGAACAGGTACGACCACACTTCCACGCACCGCTGTACCTGAGCCGCAGGAAGCTCCAGAGACCTCCTCCAAGACTGTCGAGTTGTTGAAGAAAATCGACGATCGACTGAGACGTCTTGAGCACCGAATTGACAAAGAAGCGCGCGAGCGACATGACAGCGAAGTTCGCTTCCAGATGGAGTTTGGTCATAATCGAAATTCAGTAGAAACCCCTCGCAACCTGTCGACGAGCTCGACTCCGACTCCGGTGCCGGAGTTCTTGGTTTTCGAGCCCGAGCGGGTCTCTCAGCGGAACCTCTTGGCTCCGTACTCTCGCTCCAGTACGGACATCAGTCGAGTCGTGTCGTCCGAAGACCAGATGATCAACGGAGTCGCCACTCCCGACAGCACCGACGAGAAGAAAATATGGAAACGTTCCGTGCTTTCGCGATCAGAAAGCTGGAGGAACGCGCGGAGAGAAGGATCGATCGAGAGCTTGCGACTTCGGGGACTCGTGCGGCCCGCATCGCGGCAATCAAGCCGCGCGTCGTCGATCACTACAGTGATCTCGAATGCCGAGCTCATGTCCTCGAGCCAGTTGCGCGACGAACCTTCGCTCCGCGGCCCTGCGATTGCTATCTCGCAGAATGTCGACGAAGAGACCGACTACTTTGAGTCAAGAATGAGCACTACATATAGCGATTTGGTGCGGAAGCTCTCACAGATCGAGCAGCGCCACGACGAAGACCATGAGCACGAACTCCCGGAGTGAAGCTGATGCTGATGCTTCGATTTTTGATACAAGAACTAGACAAGAACGTTGTGGACGTCAAGCATGTGACGAAGAAATCAAAATGGCGAATGAACTGTAGTTCGTATTTATACTTCAGCTCAAGTGGGAAATCTTCTTAGTCGGAACTAGATCCGACGGAAAATCTCCACATTCGTCGTCCTTGATTTCCGGCGGTCTAGATCTCTACCTTTGTTTGGCCTTGTAACTGACTGATAGCGCGACCGTTTCAAAGCCATTAGGGCCGAGACATCAACGCCAGTGAGAACATCTTCATGGAGAACATCAGTCGCTCGTTAGGATAGGCTAGCAAAGTTATCGGTGAGCCTGCACCGTGGAGACCTGATCGCTGGTAACAAAGGCCCAAAAATACAGGCGTATAAAATGAGCTTTCTTATCCGATAGCTGCTTATTTGGACAAATAGATCATTGTTTTAGGGATTTATCCCTGATCCAACTACTTTCACTTCACCAAACTCTTTGCGTTATCTATCGCATTGCCATCAGTGGATCATGCCGCGCAAGCGCAAGGCCACCGCGGACGACGGCGCGGATAGCGATGGCTACGCACCAACGCCCACTGTCGCCGCCATCGCCCAACCGCTGGGCGAAGGCAACGAGATGGAGCAGCAGCTGTCGGCGCACGCGGCGTCCGCGTACAACGACTTTGTGCGCTTCTTCCAGCGCCGCACCAGCGTACGAACGCATGCATGCATGATGCGTAGCTTTCCATTTAACACGGCTCACTCGGTCTTACTAGTGGCTCATTTCGTTTCTGCTCCTATACGACGCGTGTGTGTACCACAGGAGCAAATCGCTGCGAATCGCGTGTTTATTGTCAAGCACCAGCAATTTGCAGCCCGGATGCGGCGCTCGTACCCGATGGCGGCGTCGTTGCCGTACCACCGCGCGATGCTCAACATTAGCTACGTTGAGAGTACGCACGTACTTGCCCATCTGTTATTTGAACCATCTACGCTGCGAGCTCACTTACAATGTCTTGTGTGTTAATCAACACCTGTAGCATCCGAACCGCCGCTTGCGCCGGACCGCAGCGTGAAGACCACGTCGCAGACCACGATCGGCAACCCGTCGGAGACCATGACGCTGCTCAAGAAGTGCGTGGTGCTGCCGCGCATCCCCGCGACGCCGAACTCGACCATGTGGACCGCGCTCTCGAAGAACTACGAGGTGGAGGACCAACCGCAGCTCAAGTTCCTGCCGTACTTTGGCGACGACGACGAAGACGACGTGGTCTCGGAGTTCTACCAGATCAAGTACGTACTGGTGCAGTCTATGAGAGCTTGCGGAGGTGACTTTCTAATGGACCTCTTATTTGCGTGATTTAGATTGCAGGGTACGAGCGCGATGGAGGTGGACTTCACGAAGGAGATGTGCGAAGCAGTGCTGCAACAGCTCCAGTCCACGTGGGAGCTCAGTTCTGGAGATCTGGATCGTGTCGCGCGGACCATCCAAGTCGAGACAGAGGTGCTGTGTTGCGTGGAGGCTCTCACGGAACCCAAAATCTCGTGCGCTTAACCATTGTAATTGAATTGAACGTTGCTGTAGGTCATCGTCGAGGTACACAAGAAAATGCGCGCTGCCCAGAAGCGAGCGAAGAAGAAGAAGCGCATGCGTGAGGTGGCCGAAGAGCTCAAGCTGAAGAGCGACCCAAACCCTGCGGAGCGAGAGACTGCTGCACCGTCCTCCACTGCTCACGAGCCAGTCGCGGAGTCCATGGAGCACTACTTTGAGCTCTACGAGTCCGCTGTGGACTCGCATCGGAGTACGTTCACTTACAGCTGCCTAGATACCTTGGTGAAATTATTGACGCTTTGCCTTATTGTTCTTTCTCTGTCATGCGCTCAGCACTGTTCTGCCGCAGATGCTACAAGTATGATTGCGACTACCACGGCTGCGTCGAAGTGCCAAAACTAGTAAGTGTCTACCTATGCTACTGCCTAGAGTATACACCTGCATGTATTGTGCTAATGGTGCTGACAATCCCTTGTTCTATATCTAGGATGTCACGGAGCAAAACGCCGTCGCTGAGAAGATCAAGAAGAAGGCGAGCTCTGCGAGCACCGGCCGCAACTGCGGCAACCAGTGTTTCCTCAGCCGCATGGGCAGTTCTCGGTTTTCGAAAGCGCGCGCGATTTCCACGGCATTCGGCTGGGACAGCCAGAAACGCATCGCCTGTGCGCGCGCGTACTTCATCTGCTCGGGTAATTTCTGCGATGTCGCCAAGATACTCGGTGACAAGACGTGTCTCGAGGTCGCCGAGTTCTGCGACTTCTACGAGATCAACGAGATGAGTCTGGCGGAGGAGGTAGGCTGGATCATACTTTGTTTGTGTCCTGCATGCCAATGGGTTGGGAGTCACACGACCAAGTACTGATTGAAGGCTGCTGCTGCTCCGTGTGTTTGTGTGCGTGTTGTATAGCGCAAGTTGCAGTGGAAGCCGAAACGTGGCGGTCGGAAGAAAAAAATGACGCCTTCGATCGCGCATCTACAGCGTAAGTGGCATGCATGCATGGATGCATACAAAAGCGAGTTGTTGTGCATGTTGTAGCGTACAAACTGTCGTCCCTTGATACGCCGTGCTGGTCGAGAGCTCTTCAGCATGGCCACGAGGACAGACGGATATTGAGGAGGAGAGTGCTTTGTGATGGCTTCTGCCCTCGCATTGGCTCCCACCGCCCAATGGACTATTCCTCCTGGACCACCAAAGTGACGTGAGCTCTCCAGGCTCATCCGTGGGCACAGATATCTAACGTCGACCTACTGATTGATGTGTGCTAATGAACTAACTTTGTTTGTCATTTGATACTCTGCCGCTGTATATGTAGATACACACTCTAGACTCGTGGACGGCGTTCCGACCAAGTATGTGCCCTTCTATCTGATGCAGTTGCTAGCCTTGAACCAAGTGCTGTGCTAGCGCTAACTTTACTACTACCTCATGTGGTCTTTTATCGCAGAATCGAGCCGTGCGCACACACTGGTCCGTGCGACCAAAACTGCTCGTGTATTGCCGACGGACTCTTGTGCTCCAAGATTTGCAACTGTGTGCACAGCGCCTGCGCAATCTTCTACCACGGGTGCCGGTGTCTGAAAGGGCGGTGTCGCACAAAGGCGTGTCCGTGCTTTGCCGCGGGTCGAGAGTGCGACCTGGACCTGTGCGTAATGTGCTGTGCGAAAGAGGCCGCTGAGGTCGCTGAGGACGCAGGCACATCTTCTCCTACTGCTCTTGGAAATGGCTCAGCACCGTCCAAGTCCTCCTCGTTGTCTTCAACTTTTACCACATCTTGCCAGAACCACAGCATGACGCTGGGCAAGTTCAAGCACATGCGCGTCGCGAGGTCCACGATGGAAGACGCCGGCTGGGGACTCTTTGTCGACGAGTTTGTCGCGAAGGACGAGTTCTTGATCGAGTACATTGGCGAAATGGTGAGCCACGAAGAAGCCGAGCGACGGGGCGCAGTGTATGACAAGCTTAATAGAAGGTAAAGTGGCCAAACACGCCAATCTTTCGTGGTGGATGCGGAGCATATGGGCTAAGTTTTTGCGCTGTTTATCAACCATCGTGTCTCTATGCCTGTGGATACGTAGCTACCTCTTCAACTTGGACTCGGGGACTGTAGTTGACTCGACACGAAAAGGCAACAAGACACGGGTACGCGTCTATACTCTCTCGTCTATTACTCAGTGACATCAGTACCAATTTTGACTGACGCTCTTGGCTCACACCACTTGCTCCATTCGTCTTGGCTTGGGTTAATCCAGTTTATCAACCACAGCTCGACCAAGCCCAACTGTTTTGCCAAGATCATCAATGTGAACAGCGACTACCGCATCGGCATGTACGCGCTCCGAGACATTGAGGCGAACACGGAGGTAGGTTCCGCCTTATCTAATCTATCACCTTTTACTCCGCGGTGGCTAAGCGAAGTGTTAATTCCTTTTCTCTTCTATCGTAGCTCTTCTTTGATTACCGCTACGACCAGGAATTCCACAATGTGAATCTGCACAAGCAGCCGACGATCACCGAGTGGATGAAAGAAATCAAAGACCGGCACCAGGCGCGCAAGTCGGCGGCACTGTGAGCAGAGCGAGAGTTGAGGTTCAGTCAGTCCCTGTGCTCCCACAAAACCAGCTTGGTTAATCGCAAATGAATTGCTAGCCCCACCCAGCAATGGTGTCCAGAACCAGACTCATGACTAAAGAAGCTGAGCACAAGTATGAACCCTCATACACATCGACTAAACTAACTGTTGAAGCAGCAAATGGTCTGCAGACCTGCTGATAAAGCAAGAAATGAAGCCAAGCGCGCTCGATTTTTTGGCGACATCGGCATTTCGACCGACAAAAATAATCCTCACATGTCACATGCAAATCAACAATCATTTTTGAGAGGGTAGGTATCATATTCGAAAGGTTTTAATCTCTCCCGGACCAGCTTTTGTCTGACTCAATCAAAAAAGAGAGCCTATTTTCCATAATAAATCCACATCTTGAACCAAATTTCATAATCCAACAAGATTTGCTTTTGGGTCATACAAACTGCGAAAATATTCATCGTGAACGTGATTACTATCCGCCAATAGGTCCCTCAATTCTCCAAACTGTTTCTGTTTGATGTGGGTGCACTCCTTTTCCGAATCGGCTCTGTATCAGGTGCTTTCAGTCGGCATAGTCGACAGCAATTTCCACACAACGCACTGCACTGTACCACACGCGCATTGCTCGATTCGCCACCCATCGCCAACGTCACGCAGAGCACTGGAGAGCAAACATGCAGCAGCAAGGCGCGGATTTCTCCGGCTGGGGCTCCAAGCAGGGTAGCAAGGTCAAGACCTGGAAGAAGCGCTTCTTTGTGCTGCGCGGCCGCGAGCTCGTGTACTACAGCGGCGGTGGCGGCAGCTACGGCGATGAGAAAGGCCGCCTCACGGTGGTCGGTGCGGACTTTGCGCCCGACCTGAAGAACGGGCTGCTCATCCGCGGTGAGAAGAAGAACAAGACGCAGGTGCTCAAGATGAAGACCACAACCGCGGACGAGAGCAAGGCATGGCTGCGCCAGATCCGCCAGGCGGTCGCTGACACGGAGCCGCTCGGCGCGCACCGCTCCGCGTCCTTTCGCTCGCGCAGCGCCAGCGGCACGGGCGTCAGTAGCACGAATGCGAGTACCACCAGCAGCTTCAATAGTCGTGGGTACATGGCGCAAGCATCGTCAGCAGCAGCGAGACCTCCGATAGCGCCGCAGATGTCATACCACTCGCAGCGGTCGCTGTCCGAGCCAGGAGCTCCAGCTGCTATTGCAGCTACAGGAGCGTACTATGGCAGAACCACCAGCAGCACGAGCATGGAGGAGAAGCGCGGGTGGCTCCTGAAAGAGGGTAAGAACGTCAAGAGCTGGAAAAAGCGCTTCTTCGTGCTGCGCGGCAACGTGCTGACGTACTACGCGGACGAGAAGAGCTCACCGAAGCTCGGAGCCATCGTCGTGAAAGACGTCAAGGCCAACTTCACCACGCCGTTCACGCTGGACGTGCACGCGGAAGGCGGGCGCCTGCTGCGCATCGCTGCGGACTCGCTCGACGACATTGAGTCCTGGGACCTGTCGCTCTCGCAGGCGATCTCCGACGGGAACAACAGCAACAACAATGCTGCTGCTGGTGGCGATGTCGCGGAAGCGCCAAAGGTGACGATGCTCAAACCCAAGGCCGACTCGCTCTCCAGTGTGAGCAGCTACGCTTTCGATAATTCCTTCCATTCGTTTGAGCCGTTCGGCAAGGTTCAGTTCCGCCAGACCTCGAGCATCGACGACGACTCGTTCGCAGCGATCCCGGAGGATAACAATGCCCAACACCATCCGCCAGCCTACTCTGTTGCTCAAAGCGCCAGCAAACTGAGGGCGGCGTCAGGCTCGTCTACGACGTGCGAGGGCTGGCTGCTCAAGCAGGGCCGCACGTCCAAGCAGTGGAAGAAGCGCTACTTCACGCTCACGAACGACCTGCTCGAGTACCGCTACACGCCTGAGGACTTCCCGAACGAGGACGAGGTTGTCGTGGACGTCGAGTTTGATAATTTCAACCACGGCTGGGTGCACATTGAGCTCGACTCGGGGCGCACGATCACGGTCGCAGCCGAGACGCCAGACGAGTTCAAGACGTGGGCAACTGCGCTCAGCGAAGTGACTGGGAAGCCATACAGACAAGACGACGGTGGTGGTGATGACAACAACAATGAGCAAGAACGCGAACTAGAGTACAAGGACAATGACGATAGCAAAGTGAGTTTCGTAGAAGCGCATGCGATCAACTACGAGTACACTGAAGAGGTGTATCACACGGATGAAGAAGCTCCACCTGTGAGCCCCACTGTGACGATCTCATCACCGCCCGTTGTTGCCGCGCCCGAGATTAAGTACGGATGGCTCTTGAAGCAGGGCAGTCTGATCAAATCCTGGAAGCGGCGGTACTTTGTGCTCGAAGGAGATCTGCTGCAGTACTACGAGCACATCGACAAGCCTGCGCGCGGCGGTGGCGCTGTCTCCCGCGTGGTGCGAGATGGCGCTACTGTGGGCGAGAACTGCCTTGATGTCCACCTGGCGAACGGACGCATCCTCAAGATCTCCTCGGAGGTGCACTCGGAACTGGAGTCATGGCACAATGCGCTCTTGAACGCGTCGCGCCTTCTAACAACAGTCAAAGGCAAAAAAGAAGAGAAAGAGCTGGACTTTGGCGTCGGCAGCAACGCTGCGAATCCCCACCGCTTGCAGAAGAAGCTCGGCCAAGAAGGCTGGCTGCTCAAGAAAGGGCAGAACTTCAAGACCTGGAAGCAGCGCTACTTTGTGCTCGAGCGTAGCCGCTTGATGTACTACGACAACGACGAGAAAGCAGGTGAGCTGCTCGGCTCGGGGGTCGTGTTTGAAGTGAGCGTGGGCGAGTCGCGGCCGTTCTGCCTCGACGTGCGGTTCCAGAATGGAAGACTGCTCCAGGTGGTTGCGCCGGACCAAGCCCAGTTCAGCGTCTGGCTGGAGACGCTGCAGAATGCGTCGAACCTGACTGAGTCCTTCCTGTCGCAGCACGAGGACGACTCGCACGAAGGGAGCAGCAACGCCATGTTTGACGACGAGTTCGACCTGGACTTTGGCGACGATGACGCATCTGGTGCTGATGATTTTGACTGGAACAGCAATCAAGAGGACCACGAACCCCAGGACGACAAGAGCGGATTCTCCACGTGGTCTGCGGCGATGGAGAACAAGCCCGAGTGGGATCGCTCGGATTCCTACGACAGCAGCTCCGTGGAGGACGAGGACACCACGAGCGGACAGCCAGTGACGCCAACAACAGCGTCTGATGGCGCTGGACGAGCCAGCAACCCGCTCCTACCAGTAACCATCCAAAGTCAGTGTGTGTGCAGCGGCTGGCTCAACAAGGAAGGCGGCAAGATCAAGACCTGGAAACGCCGCTACTTCAGTCTGAATGGGACCACGTTGCGCTACTTCAAGAGCGAGACCGGGTCGCTGCTGCGGTCCTTGACGATCACGCGCGTGGACGAGCGACCAGCGCTGCCTCTGGGCTTGGAGGTGACGACCACGACCGGCCGCAAATTGGTTCTGACAGCGGAATCGAAGGAAGACTTTGCAAAGTGGTTCAGTGGCATGCAAGACGCATTGAAGGGGGTGGCTGATGGAGCCCCAGGTAATAGTAGTAGTACTACGACGACTGCTACTGCTGCTATGACTGCTGCTGTTGCTGAGAAACCTCCAGTGGAGAGCTCAATTCTGTCGAAGGTTGCTACAAAGGTGGCTACAAAGATTGCGACTGCGCTCGACACTACTGCTACGACTACTACAGCAGCGGCAGACGCCGGAAGGGTCTCGGCGGTCTCGGCGGTCTCGGCGACCGTGAACTCAGAGGGTAAGACCGTCACGGCATACAGTGGCTGGCTCGAGAAAGAAGGCCAGCGATTCAAGACCTGGAAGAAGCGCTACTTCACGTACAAGAAAGGCGCGCTGCTCTACTTTAACGAGATTGGCGGCGTCGCGCGCGGCCATGGTGTCGTTACAAGCGTGCAGATGGACACGTCCAAGGACTTCACGCTGCTCATCCAGCTGGAGAATGAGCGCATGCTGCGCGTGTCGGCGGCCTCGGCTGACGAGATGGACACGTGGCTGAAAGTTCTCGCGACCGACAAGCCTTTGTTGCCGCCGTCATCACCTGCAAAGGCTCAAGAGGAGGCTTCGTCGCGCAAATCCGAGCGAGAATCAGACGTTGTCAACCGCTCTAGTACCGTTTCTTCGAGTCAGAGCTATGCTGATAAGACCCAGGGCGGTGCTGTGGCGGCGGCTGTGGTTGGCCGAGGCGAGGTTCGTGAGCGGATCTCCGACCGACTTGATCCGAGCGACTACCTCGCGAACGATACGATCAGCAACGAGTCGTTCTTGAGGATCCAGGAAGGTCAGACCGACGCGTCATTCCTCCAGGCTTCGTTCAATGCTGGCCGCCACCGCTCATTCAAGGGCGATCTGAGCTTTTCGCGTCCGTCAGACGAAAAGAACGGTGGTTTGGACGATGACGAGGAAACCAAGCAAGCGATCCGAGTGGACAGTGCGGAGGACCTCGAGTACTACCGCTCGCTTCTGGCAGAGAGCGAGCTGGAGCGGGAGAAGCGCGAGGCTGAGAAGGAAGCGGGTGTCAACAGCGTCAACAGCTGCGCCGCATGCTGCATCGTCATGTAGAAAAAGAGAGGGAGCTGCAGTCTTTGGACGAATTCAGATCAGAGAGAAAGTTCAGTTCGTCAACTCCAAATGGGTGCGTTTATGTACCATCAATCCGAATGCATTTGCGCTGTTTGTTTCTTCCGTGCTTATTGGGCAGCGCTTGCGTATTTTCTCGTCCTTTCCCGTCTGATCTCTCGTAGTGGAAGGCGGCGCAATGCCTGAACGGAGCGATGGTTGGGCGAGCAGCTCCATTTGCCATTTGCTACGAACACCACCGCATCAAGCCAAGCTCCTGATCCCAAGTTCAGACAATCCGCCGATCGTCATGGGGTCAGTCCCCCACTGAAGCCGCTGCCGTGTTCCGAAGCCCGATTGTAGACTCAGGAGACAACTCTGACGAACGCGGCAAAGCAGTCGAGTCTGAGGAGAGCGAGCTCGACGACAACGACAATAATGACAACACCGACGATCACGATGCGAGCTGCGCCAGTGAGGAGGGTGTTGCTTTTGACCGAATGGTACGGCGCCGAGCTCGACACGCGCGAGGTGATTCTGGTCATCGACTTGTCATCGTCGCTCACTAGCTCTGCGATCGAAGACAATGAAAATGACAACGACAGTGGCGAATACGAACGCCAACAACATGGTGAACCATGAGAGAGATTGTCTCACAGAGTTTAGAATGAATCAGGATATAGTGAGCAGCCAATGGAGTTTAACGCCACCGCTCAGTGTTGCGCCTACTAAGGCTTTGTTCACAGAAAGCAAATCCACCATTGCCCAATTGGGAAATGCATTGCTGACATGATGTGCACCCACCCAGTTTGCCCAACATCTAGATGCTACTACTCTCTCGCGCTCTATTTCCCACCTGGGTCTTGGCCTCTTGCACTTGGTTTTTGTATTAGAGTCCACTATTAAAAGCCGTCCGGACTCTGATTTTTCTTGACTCTTTTTGAGGAAGAGGCAACAAACCCAGAGCAGCCGAGAGACACACTGAAGAGCTCACGAAGAGCTCTCAATCATCATTCGCCATTCGCACGAGCAGTCCCATCCGCGCAGTACAGAGCAGAGCAGAGCTGCTGGGTTAATAGACGGTAAAGCTAATAGCCTGTAAAGCAGATAGAAAGTGAGCGCGATGGCGGCGCAGCAGGGCAGCGATGTGACGTACGCCGGCTGGGTGTTCAAGGAGGGCAGTCTGGTCAAGTCGTGGAAGAAGCGCTTCCTCGTGGTCAAGCGCGCCGAGCTGGCGTACTACAAGAACACGGAGCAGGAGAACAAAGCGCAGCTGCTCGGCGCCATGAAGGTCGCGCGCGTGGAGAAAGTGCCGGATATCACCAACGGCCTGCTGCTCTTCAGCGTCGAGGGCCGCCAGCTCAAGATCTTCACGGACACGCAGAAGGAGTGCGACAAGTGCTTCAATGCCATTGCGCAGTACGCGAGCGAGCAGAAGAGCGGCAGCGGCAGCGCCGTCACGCCGCTTACCGACTTTGGCGCGAGTCCCGACAAGATCAAGCATGTGGGCTGGCTCGAGAAAGAGGGGCAGCACTTCAAGACGTGGAAGAAGCGCTACTTTGTGCTCGAGGAGAACGTGCTCTCGTACACGGCGCAGATTGGCAGCCAAAGTCTCGGCAAGGCGCGCGTGATCGCGGCGCGGCGTGACCTCACGCGGCCCAACACGCTCGTGGTGATGATGGAGGGTGGACGCGAGCTCAAAATCGGCGGCAAGACCGAGGCCGAGATCCATGAGTGGCACAAGGCGCTGCGGAAAGGCATCATGAAGTACGGCGGCAACCGCTCGCCAGCGAATGCGGGTGGTCGGCTGTCGTCGCCTGCGATGCAGCCGTACTCGCCAGCATACAGTCAGCAGAATTACCCCCCACGGTCGCCAGCGGGATACGAACAGCGTTCCAGCTACGATGTGCCGCTGCGGTCACCAGCAGACAAGAGCTACGCACACCAACATCAGCGACCGCCGCCTGTGTATGCAGCGCACGCCGTAGGCTCACCCGCGTACCAGGACAGTCAGGAGTACTCACCACTGTTTGGCTCTTTGCCCGAGCCTGACAGTAGCTCAGCACCGCCAGTATCGGCGACTTTCTCCGCCGAGCAGGCGCGCAACATAGCTGCTCGCCAGAATCGTGAGATGCACTCTTCGTTCCGCCGCCACATCATCCTCGAGACCACGCCCGACAACGGCGCGAGCTTCATTGAGGTCGAGCCAGAAAAGGGCGAGGCATCGTCGTCTTCCTACTCATCTGGTGGAACGTCGGGTGCAGCAGCAACGAAGCCCTGGTCGCCGAAAGCGCCAGGGACGCAGACGATCATGAAGATGCGTCTCGAGGATCAGCTACTCCTAGAAGAACTCGAAGAAGAGCGCCTGGAAGCGCTGGCCAAGGAAAAGGTGCTGCTGGCGCCGTCGATAGAGCAGAAGAAGAAGAGCGAGGAAGCCCCAATCGGCCAGGCGTGCTGCTGCATAGTGATGTGATGCGATGTGATGCGAAGAAAGCAGCCGCGTTACATCAAAACTGATGACCATGTGGGATATCCAATCGGCAGGCAACCAACCAATGCGCACCACCAGATGCGCTACCACCAATGGCAGTCAATCAATGCAAGAGGAGGAGGTAGCTCTTGCAGTTGAGCCCACGCACGCACACCCACAGAAATATACAATGATATGCTGCATGCACATCCATCTCACCCATCGATTTCTTTTGACCGTGAAGCCATTCGTGATAATCTTGTTCTCATAGAATGAGAGAGAGGTCTCGTTAAGCCTACGAGGGATCCCATTCACTCACCATCAATGAGCGAGTACACCCATTTCAAGGCCACGAAAAAGTGCAGGTAGATCACAAACCTGATCGATTTGGGGGAACTGATTTCCATCCACTCGAGAGGACGGAAGCAGTACCGTGAGTCACAGATTTTGGTTTGGTGGATGCACCTGAGACACGTTCTTTGACTGCGATTTCGCAGACCAACTGTTTTGCGACTTGCAGTGCGTCAGAAGCAAACCTGTGGTAAATTGCGCATAGTGGACGCCAAATATATTCTAAAACCGTGGCTGAATTCGGCAATTTCTGCTTCCGCTCCGGGTGAAACCACAGCCATCCGAGAGTGCGCCACGGGTAGGGAGCCATTTCTCACAGATTCGCCGTTGTGTGGATGTTGGTATTTGCAACAGTGCCTTCAATATTTACGAGCTGAATTAATACTGCGAGTGGAGGTCGCTTTTTGCGAGCAGCCCTTCAACATTGGCGTGTGTGATAACGTTGTTTTTTCTTAGACTTGCACTTACTGATAAAAAATAAATGACAACATGATGCAGGATTGTAATCTTAGTTTTTGTTAACTATGAATTTCTCTTCGACCTGGGTCCAAACATGACCCCCCCGGGCTAGATTGTATCTTGGGTCTTTTATATAGTGGACACCTTCGTCCGCTTCTCACACAAAATCAATGAAGCCCTTCCCCTACCACTTTCTAAAACCTCGCACTTCATTTTTGGCTTATTATTTCAAACAGTGCGTGCTAAAAAACCTTGTTCAAAGAAATCCAGAGGAGGAGAAAAAGTGTCAAATTTCGTCCTCACGGGGATGGGGGAGGCGGGAGAAATGGAAAGTCACTGGCAGAAAGTAAGTGGACGGGTGGGAACATTTGCTTTCCTATGGCGTACACTGTGCCATTTTGCTTTTCTTGTTCACCCACGGTCTTTTCAGTTGAAAGCCTTGCTTGCACCCAACGCCCGCATTTCCGTCCATTCCGCACGCAGAACGAGAGGAAGAGCAAGACGAACACACCAGGCACCAGGGACCGACACGACGAGCGCGTACGTGAAAGTGAGTGTGTACGCGCGGGTCCATTAGAGCCTTCCCCCACACATAGAGACAACGCACATCCACAGCACAGCATCACACACACACATACACACACGTCGCCAGGATGAGTCAGGACGACGGACAACACGCCGGCTGGGTGTTCAAGCAGGGTAGCCTCGTGCGCAACTGGAAGAAGCGGTACATGGTGCTGCGCGGCAAGCAACTGACGTACTACGACACGGCGAGCCTCACGGCCAAGACCAAGGAGAAAGGTAGCTTCCAGGTGATCACCGTCGAGCTCAGCTCTGACATCCAGAACGGGCTGCTCGTGCACGGCAAGGGCGGGCGCGTGCTCAAGCTCTACACGGACAGCGCCGAGAGCACGCGCGCGTGGTACACGGCGATTCTAGAAGCGACCACGGGCATGGTCGTTGGAGCTGGTGGAAGCAGAATGAGTAGCTTTGGCGCCGACGCGCGCTTCTCGATGCTCTCGACCGCGAACAGCAACAACAGCAGCGTCGATGTCGACGAAGAGCTCGAGCTGCTGGACCGACTCGACTCGCTGCCGCTGGACGAAGGCGTCGCGGGGATCCACCACTCGGGCTGGCTCAAGAAAGAAGGAAGTCGCGTCAAGTCGTGGAAGAAACGATATTTCACGCTGCACGGCAACACGCTGTCGTACTATGACTCGGCAGACACAGGGAGCGCGGCGAAGGGCTACGGCCACGTCAAGGGCGTGGAGGTAAACTCCACTCGAGCAAACAGTCTCGACGTCATGTTTGAGCGCGGCCGTCTGCTGCGCGTGTGCGCAAAATCCCACGACGACATGGAGGAATGGCTCTGCATATTAAGCGAGGCGATCGAGCTCAACAACGCAGAGAACAACAACATCCGGCAGTCGCTTGCGTCTCGAGGGTCGTTCCGGATGTCCATGCCAGCGGTTACCAAACCGCCGCGCGTTTCGTCGATGCCGATGCGCCACTCGATCTCATCCGCGCCTCCAGCGGCGCCATCGCCGGTCAAAGAGCAGTACGGAGGCTCGGTGCCTGTAGCCAGCGTGTTCGACAAGAGACAGTCGACAACTAGCGCGTACACGCCATCACCAGCGGCTCAGTCCTATCTCGATGAGTTTGCTGTGGAGACCGATAGTGACGAGTACGAAAGCGACGACAGCGAAGGCGACTGGATTTAACTTCGCGAAGGAAAGACGGCCGAGGAGGCATCCAAGAAGATCGGCAAGGAAGGAAGAGGGAAATGATACTCCCTTTTGATCAACTGTCCGCGGATTGCCTTCCATCGAGCTCCAGGCGCGTTTTGTTTTGTTATAGTAAGTTTTTTTTCCCTCGCAAGCGGGCGAGATCTACGCCTCCCAGTTCCGCCCGCATGAGCCCAAAGAGCTTGTCAGGGAGGATCCGTGGTGCTGCTGGAATCGCCACTCATTGCAGAGGTGTCTCAAGCTTCCCCCACAGATCGTCAGACAAACTACTGGTTCTTGCGGCGGATCCAAAAGGCGCAAGAGAATCAGTTCGCAAAGGGACTGAAGAGAACCGACCGAGAGCGGAATGGCAAAGAGGCGACCGGACTAAGAGCGACACAGAATCTCATCTCGGGCTTTTGATTCAGTAAGTATCGGAGTAAGTTTTATATAATATGAAAGTTTGTTTTAGAATCTTTTTCTCGTCTACGTGTGAAATTCACTGCTAATGCAGCTGCTGTAGCTGTTGACTAAACGAAGAAGACTTGTCTGTGTGTGTAGCACACGCTCCTGACTCGCTTTCTTTCTTTAGATCGTCCGCATCCAGCTCGTACTTCTGCAACACAAGTCTATTCTTGCTGACTTTGGTGGCTAAAGTCCCTTGAAGTGCTACGGCTGCTGATCTTCAAACTATCATCCTTGCAATCGATCGATCACTACAGAGCTTTGACCGACAAGAACAGCTTAGGGTATATTTATCTGCACGCGTAGACTTATGCTGCTGCAAATAACAGGCGATCAGATTGATTTTGCTCTCGAGAGAGCAAGAGCAAAAGCAGAGTATCCACCTCGCCCGCAAGCTTTCCTCAAGACACCACAAAGTTCTCTTTCACAGTCATACTCTGTCATCTTCTTCCGTCCCCACCCATCCATCTAAGGCAGACGGTACCCAGTGGAGCGAGACGAAAGCTGAAGTGAACGAAAATGGGTGCGGGCGCATCAATCACCCCGAGGCAAGGACAGCCAGCAGCCCCCATGGACAGCGACACGGAAGTCGCGCTCTTCACGATGTTGTCGCGCGAGTACGACCAGATGATGCAGGACGGGCTCGCGGACGAGATCATGTTTCACCGCATGAAGCACGTACGTGCCACGAAGAATGCTGAGGATGTTGACTATCTTTGTACTCTTTCGCTGCGAAGCAAAGGCTAACGCGTTGTTGGTACTCCCCTTCCTTGGCTGCTGTAGATTTGTTCCAAGGCGTTTACGGCTGACCCAAATGAATCGACTGCAATGTCGAATCGGATGCTCTTCCGACGCTCCTCAGACTCGCATCGCAAGAAACGCGAAGTCGTATACTCGAAAGGCTTGGTGAGTTCACATTGTTTTCAGGAAGGGCTGCTGCACGCTTTGGTTTGGATTACGAGTGACTCATTCTGCATCTATCTCAATCTGCATGAGCTTCTCAGGATATTAGCAGTGATGCTGGCGTGGTTCCCAAACGGCCATCCGAGTCCAAGACTGCAGAATGCGCCAAGGTGCTCAAGATGGCACTCCAATCGGTTCTATTCACTGGCTCCAGCGACGAAGAACTCGATAAAGTACGTGCATTTTGTGTTGGCGTTACACAGTCCAAGAACGAATTGTTCCTCAGTGGCGCTAACTCTCTTCACATTTGTGATATCAACCGTTCCAGCTACAGGTGGTTTTCGTGATGAAGCGGCTTGTTGTGTCTCCCGAAGAAAGTGTCATCAAGCAAGGAGACACAGGCGATCAGTTCTACGTTATTCAGACTGGAACGCTCGAAGTGATCGTTAACTCGGCTGTGGTCGGGTTCCTTTACGCGGGGGATCACTTTGGAGAGCTGGCGCTCATCTACGATGGTGAGTTTGACTATCTCTCCTCGTTGGTCAGAACGTGCGTTTTTCTGATCGAATCTGTTTTGTTTCTCCCTTGCAGCTCCGCGTGCCGCCACTATCCGCGCCGCGACAAACGTTGTTCTCTGGACACTGGATCGCGATGAATTTAGAATGGTGATCGCTATCCTGCGCTCCTCTTCATGCTTCTCCGTTGGCCACATTTTGCTGACGTTTGCTATTTTTACTTTTAGATCCAAGCTCGGTCATCGAGCGACTCACTGGTGAAGCGAGCGAAATGGTTGCGCCAGGTTGAGATTCTGGGAAGTCTCTCTGAGCGTCAGCTAGCGCTTCTGGCTGGTGTCTTGCAGGCTGTGACCTTTGGAGACCAAGAGACGATCATCCGGCAAGGAGATGTCGGCGACACCTTTTACATCGTGGAGGAAGGAGATGTCTCCTGCCGCATAGATGGTACATGGCTATTCAATCGCGCTTGCGTGTGAAATTTCATTTGTGGCAGCACTCATAACGTGCGTGCTTAAATGCGATGCAGGACCACGTGCAGGGCAAGGCAGAGACTCCGAGGGGACAGAGGTACAACCTGAGCGCAATATTGGGATATTGGTTGAAACCTTAACTGATCAAACTCTGTGTATGTTCCCAGATCGCATCCTTTGGTCCTGGCGACTACTTTGGAGAGATGGCGCTTCTGAGCGACATGCCTCGAAATGCAAGTATCTACACGAAAGGATCGGTCAAGTGCCTCAGTCTCGGTCGCCAGGAGTTCGACTCAATGCTTGGCCCGCTCACAGACGTGCTTGATCGCAACGGAAGGATTCGCATCTTCCGCACGTTTCCAACGTTTGCTTCGAAGTCAAACGAAGCGCTGGAGCACATCGTGTCACAGCTTGAGATCAAGGCGTTCCATGACGGCCAGTGCATCTTCCGCCAGGGCGACACTGCTGTTGCGTTTTACATCGTCAAGTCCGGGTGCGTGAAGCTGATCAAGAAGACTCTGAATAGCGACACTGGGAAAGCGCAGACCCACGAAGTTCTACTCAAGGCGAACGACACGTTTGGAAATGAAGTGCTGGATCAACTCGACACGTACACTTCCACAGTCATCTCCTGTGGACGATCCCAGTGTCAGCGCTTGAAGATGTCTGCCATGGCTCGCTCCGGGTCGCGCCAGTTCACACAGGTGGGTGATAGAAAACTTGTGTCTGCTCATCCATGCTGTTCTTCGTTGTTTACAAGACTGACACAATTGTTGCTCGAATGCCAAACAACAGCGTATCAGCATGCAGGATAAGGGACTTCGAAAGTACTGCTCGGTGACCTTGGACGACATCCAAGTCGTAAGTAGCATGCTTCTGTACCTCTCTGACCATTCTCTCTCTCTCTGGCGCGAATCATGCTGATACTCTCGCGCGATTTGTGTCAGTCTGGAGTTCTCGGCGAGGGATCGTTTGGCAAAGTCGTGATGGTCAGCACGAAAGTCGAAGGTAACGACAAGCCGATGGCGCTCAAGATCATGGCCAAGTCGCACATCATCGAGTCCGACCAGCAAATCCAGGTGATGCGAGAGAAGCAAGCGCTGGTGTCGATGCCTCTCCATCCGTTTATTGTCGAGCTGTTCGGGACCTACCAGGTACGGATTGTACTTCTCGCCTTCCATATGGTAGTGCTCTGCGGATTGTACTCACTTTGTCGTTTCGTTTGTTTCTGGAACTACAGGATCAGAACAACTTGTACATGTTGATGGAGCTGATTCAAGGCGGTGAGCTCTTCACACTATTGCACAACGAAGAGTTCATCGAGACGGTCGACGAGTCCTCGGTCAGGTTTTACTCTGCGAATGCTGTCCTCGGCCTTCAGCACATGCATCGATACGATTACGCCTATCGCGATCTCAAGCCAGAGAACTTGCTCATTAGCAAAGAAGGTTACTTGAAGTTCGTGGACTTCGGCTTCGCCAAGAAGATCCCGTTCACTGTCGTCAATAGCGAAGGCATCGAAGAGTTCCACTCGCGAACGTACACGCTGTGCGGCACGCTGGAATACCTTGCGCCGGAATTCGTCCTCAATACCGGCCACGATTTGGCCGTCGATTATTGTACGTCTTGTCACGGTACTATTTCACCTTTCGCACAGGGCCAATTGTATGTACTCACTCGTTCTTGATGCGTATGATATCCTTTAGGGGCTCTTGGTATCTTGATCTACGAGATGCTCGTCGGGTACACTCCGTTTGGAACGGGTGACGGTGACACAACCCAGCTCTTCAAGAACATCGCCATGGTCCGGACAGGGGCGAACGCAGTCGACTTCCCGTACCACTTGCTTGAGAACTGTCCACACGCATGCGACCTGGTGCGGCGGCTCCTCCAGGGCGACCCGACCAAGCGCATCGGTGTCGGCATCAACGGCGACCAGGATGTGCGACAGCACCCGTGGTTCAGCAAGATCGAGTGGGATAAGATGTACTCCATGGCGCTTGAGCCACCGTACCTCCCACCGCTGAGTGGCAAGTTCGACATCTCGCTCTTCGAGGGCGAGATCGGGAACCGCGCCAAGGACAAACCGTTCAACGGGAAAGGCGACGAGTTCTTCATCGGGTTCTAGATGAATCACGCACACACTCTCTCTTCGCCATATTTATGCAGTGCGCAGGCTCCAGGTCCGCGCCATCTTTTGCTTGTCACTCCTCATTTTTCTTCTTCTCCTTCTCCACCAGATCCATGGATAAGCAAATCAATCCACTTTACCAGTCCACATGGAGGACTGCCTTTCTTTCAGTTTCCACGCATACGCACGCACAGCAGCGTCACGTGTAGCAGCCAGCAGCAACAATGTGAAATTCTCTCAGACGCTCGCACTGGACGGCTCCATGGGGTCGTGCTGTTGCAGACTGCGGTGCAAGCGGATGACCTTGAGGCGCTCGGCGATCTCGCGCTGGATCTCAAGCATCTCCTGCTGGATGCGGAAGATCGCACAGATCTGATCCTGCGGATCCGCGACCAGTTGCTGCTGTTGTTGCTGCTGGTGGTGATGATGGTGATGTTGCTGATGCTCATGGACTGTGGACTGTTGTTGCTGTGACGGTGCACTCTTTGTGTTCAAGCGTCGCTTCCCACTACGCTGGCTGCTCTGCGGAACACGCACGCTCTGTCGATTGTGGTTGTGGTCCGACACGAGCCCCGACTGCTCTCGCGCCTGGTCGATGATCTCAATCAGCTCGTAGATCTTGGCGTGCTCCTGCTGCAGCTTGCGCTTCGCTGCCGAGAGCGGCTGAGAGGTGATACCCCCAGGAGCAGCAGCTTCATTATCGGCACCAGTGTCGCAAGAGGTAGTGATAAAAGTGCTGGCATTTGCACTCGAAGAGCTCACATGCGGGAGCTTGAGCTTCTGCGCGCGCACGTACATCTCGCGGCGCCGGTTGCGGATGAGCTTGAGGAATTCCTGGTGCGTCAGCCGCGGCTCGTCCGGCGCACCGCCATCCTTGAGGAACTGCAGATAACTCTGGTTCAGCAGTAGCTGGCACTCAGTCTTGTCCGGCAGCTTGCCGTGCTCCTTGGCGTACTGCGCGTAGCGCTGCAGACAGAGCAGCTGCAGCTGCTTGCTAAAGTTCTTGCGCTTGAGTCGCTGCTGCTGAGCGCGATGCTGCCCGTGATGATGACTATGGTGGATATGCGACGCGTGCCGCTCGTGCTGCTGCAGCTGCAAGAGCGAGTGCGGTGGGTGCGCGTCGCCTGCTGCTACTGCTACTGTCGTCGTTGGCGTGCGCTCGTGCTCGTGCTCGTACGCCAGCTCCGCAAAGTCCTCCACGTCGTCGTCCGTGCCGCTGGGGATGCCACCGCCATGTGCATGCACATGTGCATGGTCTGACGAGTGGTGGTGGCTGTGGTGGTGATGCTGGTGCTCGTCGGGGTCCTCGAGTGTCTTCCATGCGAGTACCTCGTCATCGTCCTCGTCCTCCATCATCAATCACAGGTTTTGTACCAATTTCGTTATGTATGTAGTCAAAGAATTAGACACACGAAAAGCCAAAGCATCCGCACGCGACCTCGCATTCCGTTGGCTAAAAATATCACGGCTTCCACATTTTCAACCAATAAAAGGCGGTTGAGGCACATCCACCACTGGTTCTCGGTATCTTCCCTGCCTGTGTGGAAACGAGCGGTGGTGGCTTTCACAAGCTCAAGCTCAACACGCCCGCCCATCAATCGCCTGCTGCGCTACATACCCACGCGTGCGAGAGCGAGAGAAGCGCAGAGAACCCCCGCACCCACACATTCCTATATCAGACACGATGCAGCGCGTATTGGCGACGCGCGTGCGTCTCTTCCAGCGCCCCGTGCGCTCCGCTGTGACGACCAGCAGCAGCAGCAGTAAGGCGTCCGGCTTCGCGACCAAGGCGCACGACGACTTTGCCGACATCGTCTACGGCCAGGACGTGGGCGTGCGCACGGTCGAGTTCAACCGCCCCAAGGTGCTCAACGCGCTCAATCTGCCGATGGTACACCACCTGACGAAGCGCTTCCACAAAATCGAGGCCAACGAGACCGTGAACGCGGTCGTGTTCTCCGGTACCGGCGACAAGGCGTTCTGTGCGGGTGGCGACATCCGCTCGCTCTACGACAACGGCAAGGACCCGGCCACGCGCCACCTGGTACGTGCATATGTACATACTCGTCATCTCTATTTGTATTATAGACAGATGTGCATGGATGATGAGTGGCTCATGTCGTGATGCTTTATTTATGCTCGCTCGCATATCCATCCTCACAGGCACTGGACTTTTTCCGCCATGAATACCGCCTCAACTACCTGTTGGCAACGACCGAGAAGCCGATCGTGTCGTTCCTGAACGGCGTGACCATGGGCGGCGGCGTGGGTCTGTCGATGCACGGCAAGTTCGTGGTCGCGACCGAGAAGACGCTCTTCGCGATGCCGGAGACCGCCATCGGTTTCTTCCCGGATGTCGGCGCGTCCTACTTGCTGCCGCGTCTCGGCCGCCGCCTCATCGAGGGCGAGCACTACGCGTCCGACGTGCCAAAGTCCAGAGCGCTCACGGGCCAGGGGGTACGTTCCATGTATTTACCATTGGTACAGAGTGCGAACGGGTGACTGACATGGTCTGTGTGTGTGTGTGTGTATTCCAACAGCTTGGTACGTACTTGGCGCTGACGGGCGAGCGCGTGAAGGGCAGCGAAGTGATCGGTCTGGGGCTCGCGACCCACTACATCCCGTCGAGTGAGTACGAGTCGCTCGTGCACCACCTCACGGGCCTCGAGTTTCAGAGCTACATGACCCAGGAGCAGCGCGACGAGATCATCCACGAGTCGCTGGAGGAGCTCGAGACCGACGAGGCGCACGCCGAGATCGATCCGGAGTACCTCGCGACGGTCGAGAAGGTCTTTGGCGCGCAGAATGACGACGACAGCGTCGAGGGCATCTTCGCGCGCCTCCAGCAGCTGGACAGTGACTGGGCCAAGGAGACGATCGCGACGCTCGAGAAGATGTCGCCGCTGAGCCTCAAGGTGACGCTCGAGCAGATGCGCCAGGGCGCCGTGAAGAACTGCGCCGAGTGCTTCCAGATGGAGTACCGAATGGCCACGCGCATGCTCGAGAACCCGGACTTCTTTGAAGGTGTGCGCTCGGTGATCGTGGACAAGGACCGTTCGCCAAAGTGGGCGAAGAAGGACGTGGCGCAGGTGACGCGAGAGGAGGTGCTGCACTTCTTCGCGCCGCTCGACGAGGACAAGGAGTTGGTTTTGTACGATGCGTCCGAATAAACAAACACACCGGTGGGCGAGAGCGCAAGAAGGGGCGAACGAATGAATGGCCAATTCCACTTCATGCAGCAGCAACTGCTTGACGCCCGTGTGAGCGAGTGAGTGGGGGAGGCTGTGGACAGAAAGAAGCCTTGGTTCAAGTTTCTCAGGTGAATGAATGGATGGATACTCTTTAGTGGAGTTTGCAGCCAACAACAAAGCAAAATATGAAAAACGACAACACCATTGATTTTGTGAAACGCATGAGGCAGATGAGGTCAGGTAAACCATGTTGTGCCAATTAGCTCGTAGCTGCGTGCGTGGTGGTGGCCAACCTCCTCCGTCTTCTTCATTGCTCGGAGTCACATCGGTTGTCAAATTGCTTGCTGCTTGAACTCATAACTTAGCTTCTTTCACCCTCCTGTCCATGCCTAGGTGCAGTAAGTACCCTCCAGTCTTGTTTTTCTCATTGTGATCCTTGTGAACTACTCTCGAGTCCACCGCGAGCTAACCCAGGATCTTGACGAGCGCCGCTTTCTGGAGACTCGTGAGGTGTTTTGGGAACACAATGTCGAACTTGATCACGAGGTTGCCTCGCTGCTGCTCTCCCAGTGGACCTGCTGCTATCTGCTTGGAGAGCGGCATTCCCTCCTGCTTGACCACTTTCTCGGTCGCGGGCGTCACCACGTCGTTGCACGAGATCGCGAGCTTGCGGCCGTCGAGCGTCGGCACTTGGACGCAGTAGTCGCCGAGCGCCTCGCTCAGCTTGAGCTTGGCCGTGAACACCAAGTTGGCCCCGTCACGCGTGTACAGCGCGTGCTTCTTCTGCGTGATCTGGAAAACCACGTCACCGGCTTCATTCGTGCGCGTCTCGTTACCCTCGCGCTCGAACGTGACCTTCGTGCCGTGCTTCCAGCCAGGCTTGACCTTGATCTGGAACGTCTTGGTCTCGTTCGAGAGCTCGTCGTTCTGCAGTCGCTTGCGCTCCACTTCAATGGTCTTCGTGACGCCATTAAAGAGCTCCTCGAGGGTACACTCGACGTCCTTGACGATCGGCTCGGCCTTCTCGGGACCTTTCTTGCGCAGCGCGCTTGCAAACGGCATCGTATCGCCGAACCCAAAGTCCGAGAACGGGTTCGCCGTGCCGAAGAACTTGTTGAAGACGTCCTCCGAGGCGCGCTCGTTGAACGCGTAGCCGTCGCGCATCTCGCCGTTGTCGTCCGGAACGCCGTTCTTGAGCCCGTCGTAGCCGTACTGGTCGAACGTGGCGCGCTTTTGCGGGTCACTGAGCACATCGTAGGCCTCCGAGACCTCCTGGAACTTGTGCTGTGCCTCGCTCAGGTTGCTCTTGTTCTTGTCCGGATGCCACTTCATCGCCAGCTTGCGGTAGCTGCAAGAGAACAACACAAATCAGGACGACATTCCCCATTTGATCACCACAAGCACAGACAAACAAGCGCTTGTACGTACGCTCGCTTGATCTCTTGGTCGGTGGCGCCGCGAGGCACCTCGAGGATCTCATAGTAGTCCATCTCGCTGCTTCTGGCAGTGTTGTCAGGTGTGGCTACTTGGAGGAAACAGAGAGAGATAGAGAGAGAAAGATGCCTAGGTTTCCTCACGAACTTGGTGGGTGTTCTCGATGCTCTCTGTTTGGGCTTCTTTCTACTCGCTTGGGGAAATCGGAGTCTGCCTTTGGAGAAGACGCGGAGTGAGAGCAAGTGAGCGAGTCTGCCTGCCTGCCTACCAGCAGAGCTAAAATAACCAGACAAAACCATCGCTATCCCCGAAATAACACGACCGACCAGATCAAGAACCTGGCGAACTAAATGCACACGCACACATCGCGAGATTTCATTTCTTGCAGCATATCCAACAGCACGCCGTGCGTATGTATTTGCAGCTACTCCACCGCAGTCAACGCCTCCAACTCGACAGGAGCAGAAGCAACTTTCACAGGCGTGTCCACCTTAGCCTGAGCTTGAGACTCGCCTTCTGAATCTGCTTCAGAGGTCAGCTCAAACGGTCGGATCACGCGCTTCTCGCTCAATAAGTGCACGAGGAACGCGATCCGCTCGGTCACGCCGTTCGTAAAAATGATCTCGTAGTACCCTGGGAAGAGTGTCAGATTACCAGCATCGTCATAAAGCGCGAGCGTCGTGTCGTGCACGTGGAACTCGAGCTCGGCGACTTGCTGCACGTCGAGACTTACGCGCTGGTACGCGAATAGCTGCTGGTTCAGCAGCGTCGCGGGCCCCGTGGCGTCGACCGAAAGTGGTCGGAAGAACGCAAACACGACCTCGTCGCCCGCCATTTTGCCGTCATTCGAGATCACGATCTGGAACTTGGCGTCCAGCCCTTCTGAAATAGTTTGCGTGCGCTTGATCTTCGTGATGTCGTCAGCATCACCGTCATCACTCGAGGACGACACGATGGAGAACTTGGTATAGCTCAGTCCGTACCCGAACGGGAACACGGGCACTTCCTTGAAATACCGATACGAGCGTCCCGGGTACTCGGTCATGCTCATGCTCTTCATCGGCACCGAATCGACGTAGTTCGATCGGTACATCGTGACGGGGAGCTTGCCGCCTGGGTTGTGGTCGCCAAAGAGGATGTCTGCGAGCGCCTGCGCACCATAGAAACCCGGATAGAAAGCTTCCACAAGCGCGTCCGTGTGAAGAATGATCTCCTCGACGCCGATGATGCCGCCGTTGAAGAGCACGACGACCGTCGGCTTGCCCACTTTCCGGATCGTCTTGAGCAGCTGCATCTGGATCGCCGGGAGCTCAATGTTCTCGCGGTCGTACGCCTCACGCTCGATCGTCGTGTCGATGCCGAGGAAGAGCACCACGGCGTCGGCTTCCTTTGCGATCGCGACAGCTGCAGAGAAGCCCGCCGTGGACGTGTCGTTCATGCCGCAGCCCTGCGCGTAGAGCGTCGAAGAAGCATCACCTTCGCCCCCTGTGTTTTTCGCCTTCAAAGCTTCAAATGGCGTCTGTACGCAGCCCAGTTCGCGGTAGTCCCCATGGCAGATCTGTCCATAGTAGTTGCCCATCATGCCCTCTTTTGCAGCCGCGTGCGGTCCAATCACTGCGAGCTTCGTCACTCCTCGGTTGCGCAAGGGTAGCGTCTGGTTGTGGTTCTGGAGCAACACGATCGACTTGCGCGTCATCTCCAGACTCAGTTTCTGCGACCACTTGGTGTTCACTTCGCTCGGCGGCACGTGCCAGTACGGCTGATCGTCGATCGGATCAAAGAGCCCGAGCTGGAAACGCAGCGCGAGCGAGTTGCGGATCGCGTCGTCGATGTACTTAGTCTTAAGCTTCTTCTCCTTCACGAGTTGCTCGAGGCAGTCGAAGTACACCTCGCCACTGTTCACGTCCGTGCCGCTCTGGATCGCCAGCACGCCGGCTTCGCACTTGGTCTTGGTGTAGTGGCGTTTCTCCCAGATGCCGCGGATCGCGCCAGAGTCGCTCGTGATGTAGCCGTCGAACCCGAACTTCTCGCGCAGCAGGCGCGTCATCGCGGCGTTCGCGCACATGGGCACGCCGTTCACCAGGTTGTATGAGCACATGATGCCTTTTGCCTTCGCCTCGACGACCGATGCGCGGAACGCCGGTAAGTACGTGTCGGCAAAGTCGTACTTCGACACGATCGCGTCGAACTGCATGCGGTCCACACCGGCGTAGTGCTCGTACGAGTACGCGACCCAGTGCTTGAGCGTCACGACAGCCTGCAGATACCGCGAGTCTTTCCCTTCTTGTAGCCCGCGCGTGTACGCGACGCCGTAGAGCGAGTTCACGAGCGGGTCTTCCGACGGCGTCTCCATGTTTCGTCCCCAGCGCGGATCGCGGTTGATGTTGATGTTCGGCGACCAGCAGTCGAGTCCCAAGTGCGGCCCCGCGGCGTAGTTCTCGCGTGCACCCTCCAGCCAAAGTGCACGCAGCTCCCAGCCGATCACCTGTGCCATCTCGTACACCGCAGTGGGGTCGAACATCGCGCCGATGTTGACTGGGTTGGGGAAGTTCGTCGCGCAGTTCGTACCGCACGTCGACTGCACGCCGTGCACGCAGTTCGCACCCCAGTTGTACTCGGGGAGCCCTAGCTTCGACACGTTCCCCTTGGGGCTCGCACGTGCAGTGAGCAGCAGCACCTTGTCCTTGAGCGAGAGCCGCGCGAGCAGGTCGTCCACGCGCTCGGGCGTGCTCAGCGATGTGTTGCAGAATGGGAACGATGCGTGCGCCAGCTCGCACGCGCGCGGGATCTCCGCGAGCGCGATTGAGAGCAGCAGCGACACCGCAGACGACGCGAGAAGAGATAGCAGCAGCAGTGGCGCCATTTGAGTACGTTTGCTTTCGCTCCTCGTCTTGTTCTTCGGTGCGTTTGTTTGGGGAAAGATCGGAAATGAAAGGCGTTCTGATTGAAGTTTGGAGGCTGCCACTATATTTGACATTTTTGACGAGAATCAGATCTGATCTCATCGATAGTGTCTGTATCAATAAAAAAAATGTATGAGGAAAATGTACTTATTTGAGGACGAAGGAGAACCAAGGCGGTACGATTTCGGTAATCTGGTAAAAAGTTTATAACTACCGGTATTTCCTGTGAGTTTGGTAGATTATAAATCGGGATTTTGATAGCTCGGCTGCATAGCGGGACCAAGATGTTCGTTGATGTCGCCCATCCGCGAGATTCTATTGGTTTTTGACCACATTCAAGAGGTATCACGAAATACGGGATTCAACTTGAAGAGGGAATATAACTAGGACAGCTGCATCAGGACAACTGAGTGTGGATGTGGTGCTACATGGCGATCATCAGTGTGCTCATGAACTCGATCTTCTTCTTCACGTTCACGAGCTTCAACCCTTCTTCGCACAACGCGACGGTGAAGAAGGACGTGGAGGACGTGTTCACCATGAAGCACAACGACATCTGGTCCATCTTTGGCTACATCTTCATGGTGATCATCGTGTTCCACCTGCTGGCGCTTGTGGCGCTGCGCTACCTCAATCGTCAGAAGGGATAGATAGATGCTCCATCATTTATCTACCTCTTCTGGTGATTAAGGAACCGGGAGAAGCGTGATGCCAACCCTCCATTTCTATGTCGATAGCAGCATCAACATTCAAACACCTTTCGGTTCTTGCAAATGAATACACATGCGCATTTGCAAAAGGACTTGCTGCATCACTCAACAAGCCATCGCGAAGAACGAAACGTGAATACTTGAGTTGATTGATGTACGAGCGAGTATGTCGAAAGAGACGTTGCAGTACCTGCATCGACCAGCGAGGTTCGGACGAAGAGAACTTGGGGATGGCGCAAAGTGCAGCGGTGGCAGCGCCTTCTCATACTCGCCGTTCATGTTGTAGAGCAGCACGAGCTGGACCAGGTCGTCCGGTACACTCGGGTGAACTAAATGCACGCCACGAAACAGAAAAGCTGAGCCCTATCACATGACACGCGAACGTTCGTCTGTGGCTTATCCGACGGTGTTGTAGTAGCGGTCACCGTAGTCGCCCAAGCCCGGCAGGATGTACTTCTGGCTGTTCAAGCCGCAATCGAGACCGGCAGTGACGATCTTCACATCTGTAGCAACAACACGCGGAGCACACGCAGAGCAAGTGTCAGTATCCACGCATCAACATATCCTCCTAACGGTTCATTCGAAGACTCACTTGGATACGCCGTGAAGAGCGTGTCGATGCCCTCAGGACAAGAGATGACATTCAGGAACGTGATCTTCTTCTCTTCCACGCCAGCATCAATCAGAGTCTACACGCGTGCAACAAATTTATTAATTCCCACGAGGTCAAGCTACTGGAAAAACAATGAAACCCCAGCAGTGAGGTGAAATGATTTGCTTACCTTGATCGCCATGAGCACGCTGCCGCCGGTCGCGAGCATCGGGTCCACGAGCAGCACGTTGTCATACGATTGCACGCCAGGTGGAAGCTTCGAGTAGAACATGATCGGCGTCTTCTCTACCGACTCCTCGTCGCGCTGGATCAGGATCTTACCTGCGCATCCATCAAACCAGAACAAGAACCCAGTTAGTGAGCATTTACTTTCGACACAAGCCACGGATCCAATGCAATCATCACACAACACGCACCGACAGCAACGTTCGGGTCGCACGCGACCACTGCATCGAGGAGCGAGTCACCGGCGCGGATGATGGACACTGCACACACGCGCTCGACGGGAAGCAGCCCCGTGAACGAGTCGCCCGTGGGGGTGAAGATCGTCGCGCTCTCAGTCGCGCAGCTCGCGAGTCCTTCTTCCGCCAGGATGCTGTCATATGGAGCACATACGCGCATCAGCACATACACATACATACAGAGTTGAATACAGTCACTTCAACATGCGAGTGCAACACTTTGGCAAGCAAGCCACGCACGCACCGCATGAGCCGGTCGGCGTAGTGCTTGAACTGCGCGTGCGAGCTCTGGATGTCACGCAGCTTGATCTGCAGCGTCGTGAGCGCGCGGTACTTGAGCACATGCAGATTCGGGTACTTGGCCTCGAGCTGGGCCACGACGTCTGCGCTGGCCATTGCTGTGCTGCTGTGGGTGGTAGTCTGCTGGTCACTGTCTGTTCTTGGCTAGAAAAAGAGAAATGCGCACGCAGTCACTGCGAGCAGCTCACTCTTTTTGTGGAAAGCTCTGGTTGAATGCGCGCGCATTACCATTGCCATTGTTGCTGTTCACCCTCCCACATTTCTGTCCATCCACCTGGGTGATGGGTCCACTTTGAGTTTGTATCGGAGATTGAGTGCCATCCATTCAAGACAAGGAAAATCTGTATCCTATTTTCCTGTCTTGGATTTTCAACTCGGAGCCATTCGGGCGGATCCACGTCTGCTGCGTCATTGGCTGCTGCAAAGAAGCAAGCGGCGGAATACTTCCCTGCAACCCTCCTGACCGCCTGATAATCGCGATGCGATGCGATGCGATGCGATGCGATGCGATGCGATGTGATGCGATCACCTTTAAGTGCACCCTGTGAGCTCAGCCTTCTCAGAGCTATGAGTTGTGCCAACTGACATTACCAACTAACAGTCAGCAGGATGGATGGGGTCTTCTGCGAGGCTCAGCAGCGCAGGTCACTCACGAAGCTGCTCCGTTCGTTCAACCAACACGAAGGAAACCACAACTGATCGATCGATTGGACAGATCTCTCTCTGGGTCGATCAGTCCGTTGCTGAGAACGCGAGAATCTTGGTCAGCAGAGCTCTTGTTGCGTGAGGTATAGGTCCTCACGTGCGTTCTCGCCATATCCCCGCCACTGCGAGGCATTCATTCATCTGACACCGAGTGTCGAGTTTTGAAAGCGCTATTTTTATTCACGCAAGTCCGTCCGCCTTGAAGCTCGAACGTGGTGGATGTCACGAGCAGGTGCACGCAAGCTCGAAGCGTCACTCCAGGTATTCTATCCACTTGTGCGTGGTCAAACTTGAGTACAATTAGTGTAGGCAGAGCGTAGATATATCACGCGCGGTCGGTACTGAGCGAGCGCTTGATACCTCCCTTTTTCGCAACTTTCTTACACTTAAAAACAATCCCCATCCTTTACATCATCCAACCAGCCAGCCATCTCGTCATCCAACCAGACAACCTCTCCTCCTTTCTCCTAAACGCCTATAGCAGATTCCTTTTCTCTCTCTCTTTCTCTCTGGATGTGTATCGTTAATACTTCTTCTCCATCCAGTACGTGATCGCGCCGACGAGGATGTCATAGCTCGCGGCCACCGCGAGGAACGCCACAACGTCGCTGCCACCGCAGATGTGCAGCCGCTGCAGGTGCTTGTGGTAGTCGGCCGGGACGCTCAGCGTGCTGCTGCAGACCGAGTCGCGCGCCGAGCCCGAGACCTCGCTCATCGTGACATAGTGGTAGTGCGGGTCGCCCTCGGGGGACTTGGGGCGCTCGATCGAGATCGACGTCGTCACCTTGCCGCGCGAGATCACCTCGCCCATGAGCAGGCACCGGTATCCGAGCTTCTTGGACTTCTTCACAAAGCAGACGTTCTCCTGCCGCAGTCCGCCGTGTTGCAGATCCGGCACCTTGCGCTTGATCGCGACCATGTGCCGCGTCTTCATGCCATGCATGTACCGGTTCACGCATAGCGTGTAGAGCTCGCCGTAGTGGAAGTGG
Source organism: Globisporangium cylindrosporum (assembly GCA_038050675.1). Classification (NCBI taxonomy): domain Eukaryota; phylum Oomycota; class Peronosporomycetes; order Pythiales; family Pythiaceae; genus Globisporangium; species Globisporangium cylindrosporum. The sequence goes on along the minus strand of JALBZD010000047.1, from coordinate 51,203 downwards.
CGGATTGACCACTCTTTCCGCGACGTGCGCACGATCTCAAAGAGCTTCCGCCGCCCAAAGCCATAGATCGCGCACTTCTTCAGTCCGTGCGTGGGACGGAACTCACGCTTGTCAAGCACGTACACAGTGTCGGTGTAGAACGACAGCACGCCGCGCGACCACATGAGCGACTCACTCGCCACGGTCGAGAACCGCTCCGGGTTGCCCATCGTCGCGGCGTGCTCCTTGTAGAACGCGCCGAAGCGGTCAACCGACTTCTGGTACGCGTCGCACATGCACGTACTCTTCGGGTCCGAGCGCGGCGTGCGGTTGTGGTGCTGCAGCAAATTATCGATCTCGCGGCGCACGGTCGAGCCCTTGGTCGCGCCGATGAGCTCCAGGTACGCGGCGTGCGTAAGCACGGCGTCGACGTCCGAGATCGCCTCGAGCACCTCAATCATCTCCTCCGAGAGCTTGGCCGGGGATGTGTACAACCGCTTGAGCGACCCGAGCAAGCCATCGCGAAAGTAGTTGGTCTCGATGAAGCGCAGCTGCTCGGCGATCTGGGCGTCCTTGGAAAGTGCCTTGTACACCTCGAGTACCTGCGCGGGCGTGCACTCGAAGATCTCCTGCGTTGGGCCGACCGAGATCTCGTACTGGAAGATCGTGTCCGAGTGTGAACCCACGTAGCGCGCCTTCTTCTTCGCCGCCGCGCCGTTGCTGCTACTGCTGTCTTTCGACGACGACGGCGGGTCAAACGGCGCAATGTCCACGCGGTTGTACTCAATGTGTTCAGCTATAGTGGCACATAAATAGATAACTCAAATGAGTACATCCCCATATTCAACTAACACAAGCATAAATATATCCATAATGAGGTTGTTCCTCTACAGCAGCCCTCTGCCACGAACAGCTCCATTCAAACAAAACTCACACGTACCTATGAGGATCGGCTTGGGGTCGTGTAACTCACACACATAGGTCGGGAACGAACCGAACTCGCCCTCGCCGTCCATCTCGTTTATGTCGTCGCCGTCTCCGTGGCTGTCGTCGCCATCCGCGAGCTCCGAGCTGCGGTCCGTGTCGGTCGGGTCCAGGTCCAGGTCGTCATCGTCCGGGTCGGGCTCCTTGAGCGAGGTGCTGCGCGCGACGTGCTCCTTGATCTCGCGGTGGTGCGACTTGCGCTTGGACGCTGCCCACTTGCGCGCCACAAGGTCGCTCGCGGGCACGGGCGGTTTGACACCCTCGGACGACGTCGGCGTCAGCATGATGTACGAGCTCATGGCGAGCACGAGCGGTCTGGTCTGGTCTGTGTGGGGTGAATCTATATGTGAGCGTGTGGTGCTGGGGCTACCTGCCTGCTTGCTTGTCCCTGTGGACGGAGCTGCTCGCTTGAGCTCGCTGCTTGGACGGATGGAGTTGGTCGCTGCCTGTGCAGCTGCCTCGTTGAGCTTGCTCTGCTCTGCTGGCGCGCTTCTCTTTCTTGTTCTATTGTGGACGACTGCCGCAAACAAACATTCCAGCAGGCATGCTGCAAAGGCACAGAATCAAGCACAAGCACCTCAGGAAAATGCACTGAGAAGCTAGACACAGTGTCTGCTGAATACAGCACGCAATCAAAATCGCCTCTTTTAGGCTCGGAATGCAGATACAGTACTGATTAACGTGTGATAAGCATTTTTGAGATGCTATAACTCAGTGGATTTGTCACCTCGTCGAGCCACTAAAGCTACACTTGTACGTATTTTACTGGTTTAATCGTCAACGCGCGTGGCTGTTCATTCACTGTCGCTAGTGATTCGAGCAAAACTGGGAGGCTGGAGGGAACGAGGGAGGCAGAGACCAAGGAGGAGGAGCAATAACCCAATCACCCGGTTGTGATGCTGTACTTTTGTACAGAAAAGTAGCGCTGAACCCCAACCCGCGTGCTACTTCTTGCTAATTACGGTACACTATTACGGATGTCCTGCTCATTTTGGTAGGAATTGTAATACGCCAAAATCGCTAGTGGATTTTCTTGTAAATTACGCGTGACGAAACCCTCCAAAGCTCCACAACATCGTTTTTCTTTTCTGTAAAGTACGTCAAATGATTTTCATTTGTGCAGTTTATGTAGAATATTGCTCACTTCATTATGGCAATGATTTTCCGTTTCTGCTTTAGCTTGTGTTTCGTTTCTCGTTTCAGCCAGCTTGGCTGTCTGATTTTGCTGAGCCAGATCTGCTGAGCTTTTGCTGTGCAGCAAATAAGGGTTGACCTGTCAAACAAGCAAGCGAGAGCTCCATACTGAAAGCACGCGAGAACGAGGAGCTCAACAGCGCAAAACGAAGTTGCCCTATCCGCTTTTGCAACTTGAACAAACGCGCGCGGGATATATGCTGATATATGCTGTCACCAGACTCAGGAAGAAGTGTTGGTTGGTCACCACGCTTGCTTTGTCAATAGACTTTTGTGGATATATATATATGTGGATGAACTTTAGTTTGGAACTGGGGTTTAACACGTTGCTTTGGCTCTTGTTCTTTCTAAATTCCATTGGCGCAGGGCGTCTCTCCCCCTTTTTTGGGGGTCCCCAACTTTTCCAAAGGCGAGTTCAAAACGACACGTGGGCCGCAGATCTCGACTGAATCTTCGCGAAGTTCTGCTGAGCACAAAAGAATAGAGCGCGCGCTTTCGTTCGCGCACCAGCACGTGAAGTCATCCCTGCGCTAGTTACCACTCGACCTGATCATTTTCCAAAAGGGACATAGGAATTTTGCTCAAATCAGCATTCATGGTAGCAACCAGCATGAGGAAGCAATTCGTTTGCTATTGTGTAGTTCACTGCGTTGATTTAACGTCGGCGGAATATTAAATCGTTTCAATTTTTAGCTCGCACTATGTACACTCTTATAAATACACACTTTCCTAATCAACTGTGTATAACTACGCAAATCTGTTTGAAAGAAGATTCTCCTAACTCTTGACCTAGAATTCTGGTGCTTCATGCATTTAGAATTTAGAATCCGCTTTCTGTTGGAGCACGCACTGAAAGCAATGCGCACTTATTCGAAAGACTCACTGTAAGCGTCTAACTGGATTCATTTGGTCGCCTCCTTGAAAATTTCGGTTGGTCTTCTTTTGTGTTGGCCAAACTGCAAGGAAGTGAAAGTGAATGCTTCTCTCGGATCAGCAGCAACGAGCTCGTTTGAGTTTGCTGTTGTGTGGCCTGTCACTTGGGACGGAACAAACGCAAACAAATGTTGCAATCTCAGCTGCGCCGCTTAGAAAAAGAAAAGTGAAGCCATCTCGTCAACTGCACTGTCCAGCCAACATTCGCATGAACTTCAAGGCTTCGTTCTCTCTCATACGATTCTCCAGTCAACTCTAAAGCACAGCAGAGATGCGTGGGTGGGCGTCCTGTCGCACTTGCCATTCGTTTGCAGGTGTCAAATCAAGTGGCGGGTCGCTTGACCTGCATGTCTTGTCCCGAATGCGAGCAAGAGCTCCTCAGCAAGTCGCTTTCGCGGCGACGTCACGCAGCACAAGCAGCTCGCGTCATCAACCAGCAACAAGTGGAATCTTTGGTTGTGTGTGGTACTCGCTGCCATTTCTTTCTCTCAGGTGTCCATCTGACGTGTCGCGGCCGATTTTTTCCGTTGTTGGCTTTCACCAGCGAGAAGATGAACTAAAAGCAGTTGTTTATCGCCCCCTGAACAACGGAGCCATCCATTCTCGGGTCTTCTCTCTCGGCTCAAGCCACTGCGCAACTTCAACTCGTCAAAGGACCCAGTACAAGATTCGCCAGCGATTGCTCGACACTCCGAGGTCTCCACTGTCGGCATTCTTGTTTTGGCAAGCAAGTGCGCAGGTAAGCCACATTACGCACGAATAGATTTTCCGTTGGTCCCTCGATCGACGAGCTTGGCTTGTCCATTGATTCCCGTCCTTGTAGACTACATGCAGAGAACCCAGGCAAGCAGAACTTGATTGATTCCGTGGCTGGCCGAGATCACAGTGCCAATCTAATCCGAACCACGAACCGACACATAGATAAACCAGACGTCAGCACATACAAACGCCCCACACATATCCATTCGAATCAATCACAGTCGCAATCACGTGCATGCCAAACCAGTTTTCCCATCTCGTCAAATCACTTTTTGTGATTTCTCCATCCTGACATCCCCTCAATGGGTTCACTCTGATTGGGCAAAAGCATCTCGTTCGGGCCACCTTCGCGCAACCTCCGCCCACGAGTTTCCGTTCAGCGAGCGCTCTTTCACAATTCGATTTATTCCATCGCTCGCAGGCACTTCACCAACAGCTACAAACGGATAAGTCGACGAGGGCCGAGATGAAGCTCCTCGCAGCATTGACTTCAGCGGCGACGGCGCTCTTGGCAGCGACCGCGTCGCTCGTGGACGCTGCGACCAACACAACGAGCTCCTCCTCCTCCTCTTCGTCGGCTTTCTGTGCCGACACACAGCGTGTGACGCTAGCCTCATGCGGCGCCAAGTGCGACGATGACCAGCCCTGCGCGCAGTACCCGAGCGGCTCCGCGACGACCTGCAGCGACGCGCCGGGTGGCAAGTGCGTCAAGCAGGACACGTCGTGCACGTACCAGTGCCTAGATGACACGTACAAATCGGGTGCACTTGCGCTCAAGTGGACGCTCTTCGTGAAGGAACCGAAAGCCAACGACGACACATCAACCGCGCCGATCGAGAAGATCGCGGCCGGCGTCTTCTCCTCAGAAACGCGCGCGATGTGAGTTTGCTGTTTGTGATGTGTTTGTATTGTCAGCGGGTGATTGGATGCTAAATGTACTGATGGTGATCGTGTTTTTGTGTTCTGCTGTGTGTAGCCAAATCACGGGCTTTGACAACGCGGACGTGCAGAAAGGGTCGGTGAAGACCGTGGCGTTTGCTGACGGCGCGTTCGCAACAGCCGCGGTGCTCGAGGGACTGTACGTGCTCCTGCTGCTGCTGTTCTTTGACTAGCTCGGTTTGTATTTGATTTGTATATTTGAGTCTAACGGTGTCGGGTGTTCTCACTTGACCATGCACCAGTGTCATCACGAACGTGGACCTCTCAACCGCGCAAACAAATTTGCTCCCAAAGAGCGTCAACTTATTGTAAGTGCCCATGCCATGCGAGACTTTCCATTAGTACTTGCTTCACGTCCCCAGTGTATAATAGCTAATCGACTGACTAATACCCTCTCTGTATCTTTTGCCGTCTACAGATATCTGCAAAACTGCAACCTCAAGGCATTCCCGGCGGACATTGCCAACATGGGCAACCTCGCGCAACTGTACGTGTCCATATCCATACTCTCGCACGTGTTCCACAGCTATTCGCTATTGGAGAATTGCTAACCTGTACATATTCTGGAATTAATGCTGTAGGAATCTCGCAAAGAACGTGATCACAGAGACGCCAGCCAGTGGCTCCAGTGTCGCCACGGCGCTCCAGAAAGTCAAGACTTTGTAAGTGTTCGTTGGGAAATGTATGGTATTGTATTTGAAGCCCGCAAAAAATCTAATGGAGCTACTCTATGCTGATACAAAACAGGGATCTGAGCGCCAACGCCCTCACGAAGTTCGACTTGGTGCTGCCGGAAGTGACCATGCTGTACGTATTTTAACGCTCCTGATATTCGCTCACAGAGAGGAATCCAGCCAAGCTCAAACCTGTTCTGGTCTATCTGGTTTTCGTGATGCAGGAACTTGGAGGACAACGCGCTCGACACTTTCCCAACTTCGATCTTCAACATGACCAAGCTCACATCGATGTGCGTTGAACAACACTATGTTTGGGACTCTATCTGTCGACCTGAGGCTCACTCCAATACTCTCTTGTCTCCCATGATCGAAACAGCAACCTCAAGGGCAACAGTATCAAGAATCTGGTGGTGACCAAAGCGCAGCTTACGCTCCTCAAGCGGCTGCTCAGCAACAGCACACTTGGCGTCGAGGCCGCGAGCGGGTCGTGCGCGTCTGGCGCGACGGAAGACAAAGTACTCGACGCAGTGGTGTGTATCTCCGAATCTGATGGAAGCGGCTCCACGGATGACAAGAAGAGCGGATCGTCCAGCACGATCATCATCGTCGTGTGCATCGTGGCGGCGGTGCTCGTGCTCGGCGGCGCCGTGTTCTTCTACCGCCGCAGATCGAGCAACAAGGAGGACTACTTCGCCACGATGTCGTATAACAACAACAACAACAACACGAACCAGTCGAACCGAACACCAGGAGGTCACCGCCCATCGACGAACAACAACGGCCGCGGTCGCGGATCGTCTGTGTTCACTGGACCAAAGGGTCCGTCATTCTCGACCAACGGCACGACGGGCGACTATTCCCAGATTGGACGCTACCAGAGCGAGATGAACGATGACACAATGGTCACGCAGGAGTCGCAGCACATGCGCGAGATCCCGCGTATCAGCAAGAACGTTGTGCGCATTGACGCGCGAGACATGAACTACACGCGCAGCATCGCGAAGGGAGCGTTCGGACAGGTCTGGCTCGCGCACTACAACGGCGGCCTCGTCGCCGTGAAGAAGATGCTGACGAACGACCCAGCGAACGTTGCAGATTTTGTCGCGGAGCTCAACCTGCTTGCGACGCTGAACCACCCGCGCATCCTCGGACTCGTTGGCGCCTGCTACGACGACTCGCTCTCGGATCTACAGATCGTGATGGAGTTTATGGATTCGGGTGACTTGCTCACCGTGCTCCGCAAGCACTCGCCCACGGAGCTCACGTGGGACAACGGCAAGGGCACGTTCTGCGTGCAGATTTGTGAAGCGGTGTACTACTTGCACAGCCTCGCGACGCCGCTGATCCATCGTGACATCAAGTCGCGCAACATCCTGATGGACTCGCACAAGGGCGCCAAGCTGTCGGACTTTGGTGAGAGTCGCGAACGCACGTTCCAGCAGACGATGACTGCGGGTGTCGGCACAGCACGATGGGTCGCGCCTGAGATCATTTTGGGCGAAGACTACAGCGAGCTCGCGGATATCTACTCGCTCGGCGTGCTGCTGACGGAGCTCGACACGCACAAGATCCCATACCAGGATATGGGTCTCGAAGAGACGACGATCGTGCAGCAGGTGGCAGTCGGGAAGCTCAAGCCCAAGGTCTCGGACACGTGCCCAGAGGTGATTCGCCGACTCACGCACGAGTGTCTGCAGTCGGACCCCCAGCTGCGGCCATCCGCGGCGCGCGTACTGCAGACGCTCATGTCATCTACACTGGCACGACGCCCGACGACGATTCTCGAGACCGAGTAAATGCAAAAGCCACCCTTCGCTTCACGACGACTCATCAGCTTCCAGGTACCAGTTTCCAGTCCCTCAAAGCTACTGCTGGATATTTCTTCACCTTCCACCTCTCCGCTTTTGGCTCCCTCTTCTCTATTTCAACTTTGTTTAACTCCTCGCATTCATTTGCTTGTCCGCAGACACAGGGGAAAGAAAAAGCACGCGATGTCGTCCTAAATATAACCCTTTGATCCCCATGAAAAGCAACGAACGGATGTGACGATGACTGAATGAGTGATGCGCCTTGCAAGTTCTTTTAGTACTAAAGAGCAGACTGCAAGCGAGCTCTGAACCAAACGTATGCGTCAATTCGACAGTCCAGAGACAGAGATGCAGACCCCAGGCAAAACGCATCAACAGGGCATTCGGATGGGTAGCAATTCCAAGCCCTTCCTGTCGCAGGACGTCTTCCGCCTGGTCGTGCGCCTCGAAGCCCAGAAAGTGCTCGGCGAGGTGAACGTTGGCGCGCTCGAGAGGAAATTTCGCGTGCCACTGGGCTACTCGGAGGAAGGCACGCACCACAAACAGGAGAAGCTTGATCTGGAGGTACGTACTGTTTTGACCTCTACGATATGGTACTACTGCTGATTGACTTTGCGGGAAAACGATGGCTCCAAATGCTCACGCATGAATCAGAATCTGCCCGGTCCAGGCGCGTACGACGTGGACGATCCGTGGAAACTGGACGGTCTGACGCCGCAGCACCAGTCTGCGATCTTCGCATCGCGCACGGATCGAGATCCTTTCCAGTTGGCATCGCTCATACAGATCAACAATGGTGCCAGCAGCTTAATCATGTTTCCCTTGTCAAAAGCACCAAATCAGTCAGCGAACAACAACAACAGTAGCAGCAACGAGCTCTACAGCCCCATACAAACCAGCCAATATCACCCTCCGCCGCTGGGCTCGTTCACCCGGAGCACTCGAGGTCTCGAGCCAGCGACCAGCGCCGCAAGAAGAACGCGGACACGCCAACAACAAACGCTCGAAGCCTTTCTTCTGAACCAAGAGCAAAATGGAGGTTCTCATGCATTTCTTCAAAGCCACACACCACCAGTGCGCAGTTTGCTATCGACCCAGAGCGCAGTCTTTCCACGCGTCTCAAAAGACAAGACCTCGTTCATTCCAGCGTCCACAACAGACCCTGACCTTGGGCCAGGGATCTACGACATTCGACGGTTCTGGGATGCGAAAAGCCCAGTTGACTCTGGCGACCCGCCCCAGCATCATCATCGTCATCAAACGAGTAGTCGCAAAATACTGAGGGATTCCCCGTCATCTGCAGCTTTCGGAGCCTCGCGAGAGAAGCGCGAGGTCATGTGGTCGCTCGCGCGCAACCTGCCGTCGTATGCAGTTCCCGAAGCCTGGAACGCGTCCCCGCACTACGCGAAACAGAAGACCAAAGTACTCCACGCCGTCGAGAAGGACAAGAAGAGGAAAGAGAAGCAGATACAGCTGACGATGACAGTGAAGATAAACAGAGATCTCGAAGACTCCAAGTCCACACCTAGACTCTCGTCTCTAAAGCACGCGAGCAGATTCCCAGCAACATATAGCAGCACCACCAGCAACGAGAGTCTCGACCCGTTCGAGTGGCTCCGCAAACAGCCGCAGGGCGAACACCGCGTGAACCTCTTGGCGACAAAGTACGGACTCCTGGAGCAGATCAAGACCCCTCAGCACCATTCACAAGCGGAGCTCACGAGTCTCCAACAATCTCCACAACAGCCACCAGCTTGCGATGAAGTTACAGGAAGTAAGCGACTTGCGCTCGCTCACCAGGGTTCTTTACAAGACCTCCAGCATCAGAATGACAACACTAACAGCAATGGCGACCAAGGCGCACCCAATAGCAGCATCGACCTCCCGCACAGTAATGAGCGGGATGAGCGCATCGTCGTCAGCTGCCGCCTGCCCGGTGGGATGATGCTGAGCGCCACGCTCTTCTCGCGCAAGAAAGTACGCCATCTCAAGGCGAGCATTGTCCAGAAGAGCTGCAAGCGATTCACGCACGAGGAGCAGTTCGACGTGTACCTGCCCAACGGCAGGAAGCTTGGTCATCTGGAGGACACGCTGCACGCGTGTGGGCTCACGACGCGATCACTCGTGCAGATCGTACCAGCGACCAACATACCAACAACTACAGCAACGGCTGGTAGTCCATCTACGAGCAAGCTCACGTCAGCGAAAATCATACAAGAGTAAAGCACGGGTTCGTACAAGCAATAGTGTCCATGTGTAAATGCTTGTGCTTGACATTGTCTCTTTGACTTTGTTGTTTGTCTGACTTCTCAACTTAATCCACGGTCACAGCCTTGGCCAAGTTGCGCGGCACGTCCGGGTTGATGCCCTTGCGCACCGCGAGCTCGTACGCGATGAGCTGGAGCGGGATGGACGCGAGCAGCGCGGTCATCGGGCCGTTCGTCGGGATCGGGATGATCGTGTCCGCGATGTTCTCGCACATCTTCGGGTTGTCCGTGATCACGATCGTGTACGCGCCGCGGGCGCGCACCTCCTCGGCGCAGGTCTTCATGTGCGACGCGTGCTCATCGTCGAGCACGATGAGGATGATCGGCGTCGCGCCAAACTTGCCGTCTTTCTCGTTCTCAATGAGCGCGAACGGGCCGTGCTTGAGCGCGCCACCCGGGTACCCTTCGGCGTGCAGGTACGTGATCTCTTTGATCTTGAGCGCGCCTTCGTACGCGATCGGCTCGCCGTAGCCGCGACCGAGCACGAACAGGTGCTCCGAGCGCATGAGCTTCTCGGCGATGCGCGCACAGAGCTCGCGCGAGCGCAGCGCCATGCCGATCGCGATCGGCAGACGGTGCATGCACTGGATGAGCTCGTCCATCTTGGCGCGGTTGCCGTCCGCGCGGTTCTGCGCAAACCAGGACGCGATAAGTCCCATGACAGTCACCTGGGTCACAAAAGCCTTGGTGCTCGCCACGGCATTCTCGCGACCGGCGTTCAGGTACACGCCGCACTTGGTCGAGCGCGCGATGAGCGAGCCGACCGTGTTCACGACCGAGAATGTCGGGATCTCGGTGGGCATCTCCTCCGCCGACTTGAGCACGCGGTGCACGTCCTTGGTCTCGCCGGACTGCGACACCACCAGCAACCCACCTTCTTTCTTTGGCAGGCGGTCGCTCGCGCACTCGGACGCGTCCTCCGTGCTCACCGTGTCGAACGAGTTGAGCGATCGCATGAGCTTCGCGCCATACTTGCTCGCATACAGCGATGTGCCGCACGCCGCGATCATCAGGTGCTTGACCTTGAGCATACGCTCCTTGTCGGCCTCAAGACCACCGAGGTACACGTGGTCGTCAGAGACGCGACCGCCATAGCCCAGCGCCGCGGCGACCGCCTTGGGCTGCTCCATGATCTCACGGATCGTCCAGTGCGGGTACGGTGCCGGTGAGAGACGCACTTTCACATCCGGCGCGATCGCGAGACGGCTCGTTGGGAACCGCTGGAGGAAACCCTCTTTCTCATCCACGGGGTTAAGCTCCGCCGAGTCCGACTTGAGCACCGCTAGCTCGCCATCCTGCAGCGAGATGAAGCGTTTCGTGTAGCGGCTGAACGCCGTGGTCTCGGACGCCACGAACATCTCGTTCGAGCCGTAGCCGATGCAGAGCGGCGAGCCGTTGCGCGCGATGATGATCTTGCCCGGCTCGTCGCGCGCCATGACGCAAAGCCCCCACGTGCCTTCCAGACGCGTGAGAGCAATGCGCGTGGCTGTGAGCACATCGGCGCCTTCACCCATTAAGTGGCCGATGAGCTGCGCCGCGACCTCTGTGTCCGTCTCGGTCGAGAACACCACGCCCTCCGCCATGAGCTCCTGCTTGATCTCGTAGTAGTTGGTAAATGTCCCGTTGTGGATGAGCGACACGCGGCCGTGCATATCCGAGTGCGGGTGCGAGTTGCGGTCTGTCTTGGCGCCGTGGGTCGCCCAGCGCGTGTGCGCGATACCGACGGTGTTGCCGTCGTGCTGCCCCTGCGACTTCTTGAGCAGGTCGATCGAGTCCGCCGTGCCGCTCACAGACGCGAACTTGGTCGTCATGATCGGTACAGTGGGCTCACCCTCCGCAGGCATCTTTTGCGTCGACATGCCGGCCGAGTCGTAGCCGCGGTTCTGCAGGATCGTGACCCCTTCAAGCAGAAACTCAGACGCGTTCTGCGAGTCGCTGACCACGCCGACGATGCCACAGCAGTCCGCCTCGTTGATCTTCTGGTCGTAGAGCGCGAGTGTACTGACGCCCGAGACCGCGAGAGCGGCGAGCAGCACACGCATCCAGCGCTTGTCGTCGCTATGCGTCGTCTGCGCAACCGCAGCAGCAGCTGACAATGGTGCGGCGTGTACGCGCTTCAAAAGGCGCGATGAGCGTAGTGAGCTAGACGCGAAGCCTCTCGTGGTGATGATGGTACTGGTGGTGGCGGTGGTGGCGCGGACGGCAGTCGAGGCGGCCGCATGAGCGCGGCGCAGCGGAAGAGACGCGCGCAGCATGGGAGTGTTCTGTACGATGGGTCGTGCAGGGCGCTGGTGGGCAAATACGCGTTTGAAGAGCTCAAATGGAAGTAGATGGAGCTTCGGGTAGAAAATGGGGGAGGGATGGGTATCGAGATAGAGCAAGAGAGCAAGCTCAGAGTCAAACCAGGTGGACAGCTCTGATTGGCTGAAAGTCCGAGTTTCAGAGGAGTTGAAACGTTGGCACACTGTACCGCTTTTTAAAAGCAATGGAGCGAGTTGCCATGGTACACTGTACCGTAACCGAAAGGGTGCGGATCCGATTCCGCATTCTCGGATTGAGGCACATCAACCAAACGTCAAGCGACGCAGGATCGCGACTTCGGCACACACACACGCGCGCGCACGACAGCGCCCAGCCACCACGGAAGCAGACCCAGTTAGGCCCACGGTATACGATCATGGTGGCGTGTCGCGCGCTCCTCGGACTCGTGCTCGCTTTGCTGGCGAATGGCGGTGCTTCGGCGGACGAGCGCACAGAGTGGAACCCGTTCGTAGCACTGCGGCCGCAGCACTTGCTTGCGCTCTATCCTCTCGCAAAGGACATTCAAGACTATGCGCCGACTGGATCCTCTATCGATGGATATGGTCAGCATGGCGCTGCGAGAAGGGTGATGCTCTCAGCGGCAGCAGCCAGTGGAGCGAGCGACGAGAGTGAAGGCGCGCGGCTCGATAGAACAAGTGGAATTGACTTGCCACTTCATATCCACGAAGCGATATTCCCACGGCTCACAATGGGTGCGTGGGTGCACATAGAGGTGACTTTAACGCAGCTGGGGTGAGTTTCAAAAGTCTATTTGGTGTTGTTTGCTGTTTGGTACCCGTGAGCTCATGCGCATGTTCATCCTATTTGATTTTCTGATGTTTGCGTGTGAAAGATGCGTTATTTCGGAAGATGGAACAAGCAACGGGCGATCGTTGTGCGTCAGCAACAGGAAATGGTCTGTTAGCGGACAGTTGCAAGATCAACTGGCAGTGAAAACCGATGTGTGGATGTTTGTGGCTGTCGTGTTCGACTCGGTCGCGTCTTCTGTGGATTTCTTTGTAGATGGAGTTGTGGTGTCGCTGGACGGAACTTCTTTACCAGCTTTTACGAGCATGGGCGACGCGTCGACAGTGATCGGCTCCTCAGAAGGCGCAAATGCAGGCTTCGCTGGATCGATCAAGAACATCTTCTTCTACGATGAAGCGCTGAACGAGCACGAGCTGCGGTATCTGATGACGTCGAAGGTCGCATACCCGCCGCTGACTGTAGGTCGCTGGGGCCACAGTTTCGAGCAAACGGACGACAGCGTGCAAGCATATCTCAGCATTTCATCATCAGTGGTGGCCGATGCACTATCGACTGGGAGCCTCATGATGTGGATAGCTCCAGCGGGACACCAAGAACAGTCGTTCTGCTTGTGGCAGTTTACGTCTTTGCTGAAGACGAGATCGCTGACGCTTTGGGCTGCATATGACCAACGGATCGGCTCCGCATTCCTCCGCTTGGTCGATTTCGACAGTGTAAACGACAAATCCTCCGAAAGTTTGTTTCCAGAAGCAATTGTCTCGACCACTGGCCAGTGGCAGCACGTTGGTGCTACATGGGGAAGCTCCTTTGTGCATATCTATATTGATGCAATACTCAAGGTAAGCTTCCACAAACGCTACGATGGTGTATGATGCGTGGTTTAACTCTCTTCTACTTTGTGTGTGTTTGCACAGATCACCCTGGATATCGACCTTTCTGACATCGCCAAAGCAATGGACTTGAAAATAGGTGCCTGCGACGTCCCAGGAAGTGGAATGCAGCCGTACAAAGGGCGGATCGATGAAATATCGTTGTGGTCCAAAGTCGCCAGCGCACAGTCGCTATCGACTTCCCACAGCCAGCTCACAGGGTTGGAGCCGGATCTTCTGGGATACTGGCAATTCGAGTCAACTCAAGCAACCCTGCGAGTGACCAATCTAGCTGTCGAGAGAAGCACGCGACTACACTCGGAAATCCGACTAGCACGATTTGACCTAGATATTTCGCAAGCTTCGCTCTTTCTCGGGGCGTCAGGATCAAGCGCCTCTGACTTCGTAGAGACTCCCAGTGATCAAGTGGCGTTAGTCCAACTAGATGCATGGCACACAGAGCCATGCGAGATGCTCACTTTCGAGATACTCGAGTTACCTGACTACGGTTCTCTCTTCGAAGCAACCCCGCCTGATATTTTGGGTTCAGCGCGCAGGAAGGGCGACCAGTTGAAGACAAAGGAGCCGCTCATAAGTGGATGGGTGTATTTTGAAGTTGCTGATCGCTTCAATCAAGACAAAACTACATCCTTTGTATACTCCGCCAGTTGCGACGGTGTGGAGAGCGTGGTGTCTGCTAAAGTGGCGATTCACGTATACTCGATTCAAGTGTACCCGCATCTCAGTCTGCTGAACCGAGTCGAGTACAGCATGTCCGTATTGAATATCTATGATCCTGACGAGGGAGAGTATAACTCGGCACCTTCATTTACGCTAACGATCGATGGAGGACTATCGCCAGCACTGAAGCTGCCTCCGAGTGGTTTATCAGCATCCATCTCTTCAAGCGAGGACTCAAGTTTTCCTGGAAAGAGCTCGACCGCGGTGCGTGGAAGTGGCAAAGCAGCTGACATTGATATGATTGCAAGCGCTGTCGCATCTGAAGTCAAACAAGAAAACCCAGTTTCAGCACATGTTGAGCTCAAAATCGATGATCCTGGAGATGCAACCATCGTACCTAGCAGCAAAATCAGCTTCGCTCACCTGCTTGGATCGATTCCAGTCATCTACGAGATCTCTCCGCGAGAGATTCCTTTGGATGGGTCTGTCGTTGACATCTACGGAAAAAACTTTGCAGAATCGTTTGTCTGCGTCATGGGAAGCACATTCATTGTGCAGGCAATCCTCGTGGCCCCAAACCACCTCCGGTGCACGACTTCCAAGCTGAACCAACTCGGTTTGCTCGATCTGTTTGTTTACCCATCCGGGTTTTTGGACGACAGGAGTAATTCAGTGAGTTTGAAGGTCGTGGCATTTATCCAGATTCTGTTCGTTCAGCCGCTAAACCGTGTTGTTCACCCGGGGTCGGAAGTGATCATCAGTGTAGCTCCCAGTCTCAGCTCCGAGTCAAGTCGTTGTCGCGTACAGAGTACGCTTATCGTTCCGCATCGAGTCACGCTGAACGCGATTGCTTGTTGGATACCTTTCGTTGGTTTTGAAGGATCATCTACAGTCATCAACCTCTCAATTACTGAGAACCAAGTTAGTTACTACTCGGCTGGGCAGTTCCAGTTGGTGAAACGTCCGTCTGTGAATCGTCTATACCCTCCAAGTGGGTTCTTCCCCGTCAAGCTTCAGGAAGTCGAGGTGTTTGGATCAAACTTCATGAACAATTCCGAGCTGACGTGCATTATTGGCGGCGCCTCAGTACGCGGTGTGTTTGTCTCAGCTTCTCAAGTGCGGTGTCCGATTCCAGCGCCAGCAGACACCTCTGAGTTGAGCCTTCTCGTCGAAATCTCCGTCAACGGTGTGGAATCTTCAAGCTCAGGCAAGACCTTCAAGCTCATCACGGCATCTACAATTGCAAGCATCTTACCGACAAACGGACCGATTGGAGGCAGCGCTTTGGTTCGAATCAGCGGCGATGGCTTCTCGAGCAGTGTTTTCTATTCGTGCAAATTTGGTGGAATTGATAGTGGTCCAGCCAAGTTTCTCAGCAGCACAGCAATTCAATGCAACTCGCCGCCTGTGATCAGCACTGGTCCCGTCGAGATCGCGGTGCTTGCGAACAACGTCGCGCTTCCGGGCATGTCAGTTCCGTTCACTTACAGCCGACTGCCTATCGTGGATCGAGTGGTTCCTGCGATTGTGAAAGTCGGCATCGAATCGCTTCTCGCCATTTCCGGAAAGGATTTCGACGATTTCGGCTCGTTGACTTGTCTATTTGAGCAAGCAAGCCAGCAGTGGAAGACAAGTGCAGAGCGAGTTGACTCGACATTAATCCAGTGTGCGACCCCATCGCAACTCGAGAGCGGAAACAGCAGTGTGCGAGTTTCACTGAATGGTCAAGACTTTTCTGCTCCGAGTGATCGCGCGCAGATCTTCGTTCACGAAGAATTGGACCTCCTGGATGCGTCTCCGTCTTCTGGTCCCTTCACTGGCGGGACTGAGGTTGTTGTTCGCGGGAAGTACTTTGTTCCGTCGGAATACCTGGCTTGCCGCTTTGGGAGTCAGCTTGGTCGAGCCGTGTTTGAATCGAATACGCTGATTCTCTGCGTCAGCCCTGCTTGGAACGACAAATCGGCTGAGAGAGTGGTACCGATTCAAGTCGCGCTCAACGGAGTTCAGTTCTCAACGCGAAGCATCAAGTATCAATACTATTCACCTCCGGTGATTGTGGACGTTTCCCCAGCGATACTTCCAACGAACACGTCAGTGTCGCTCAACGTATCAGTACATCATCTGACACACCTACGGGAGACCTCATGTCGCGTCGGGGATCAAATTGTCAACGTGGAGTATCTTGGGCCTGATGTGGTCAAGTGCGGGCCGATCTGGACTCCATCCAAGCCAGGCACACTCGGATTGAGCATTTCTCTCAACGGCAAAGACTATTCTTCCACGGGGAACCCGATCGTCATCCACGCTCCCGTGCGTTTAATATCAGTGGAACCATCGGCAATCGTAGAAGGCTCACGCTCCAGCCTCAAAGTGTCTGGATCCGGATTTGTTGCGAGTGCCGCGGTGATGTGCTCGCTTGGGCTGATTCGATTCAACGGCATAGTGATATCTCGCGAGCTTGTTTTGTGTCCACTGCCTGCGAATCAACTCTCTGGAAGATTTGAGGTCGCCGTCAGCCTCAATGGAGTGCACTTCTCGACGTCATCGGGATTGTTCGTGGATGTCTACAAAATGCCAGCATTTTCGAGAATTACACCCAGCGCTGGTCTGAGTCATGGAGGCGAGGACACCACAGTGTTTGGGTCTGATTTCGAGCTGCCTGATGCGTCAGTGCCATTGTTCTGTGTATTCGGCAACACGCACCCAGTGCGAGCTCGAATTTCAAATTCGACATCCCTGAGCTGCACAACTCCTGATTTCGGGCTAGTCATCGGCGAGCAGACCACCTCGATGTCGTTCTTGGTTGGTAACGACCTTGTGCCATCTTCCTTGCCATTCCGGCTCTCGACCCCGCCAGTGTTTTTACGAGCACTCCCAGCGACAATCGCGCCAGGGCGGCTCAATTCTATCATCATCGAAGGCTACCGCTTCTCTCGGGCGCTTGGCTACCGAGTATTGATTGGATACGACCCCATCGATGTGAAAGCTCAAGTGCTTACCAGTAACAGTGGCATCTTGCTTGGCTTCCGCGGACGAGACGATCTTGTTGATGGCGATCTACTTCCTATCCGTGTTTCCCAAAATGGAGCTGCGTTCGTCAACACTGGTCTCTCGCTGAAGGTGGTTCGTGACTCCAGTTCAAGCGAGCTGATTTATCCAGACTCTGTTCCAAGCTCGAGCAACAACAGCTTGATCACGATTTGCAGCGAATCTTTTGATCGGAGCTTGAGCTATGTGTGCTCCCTCGACAACAGCTCCGATCAAGCGCTTGTGCTGGCTGCTTGGCTCGCTCCAGCATGCTTGCAATGCAAAATTTCATTAGCAGCAAAGTTCGGGACAAATGAGCTGTCGATATTGGAAAAAAGCACGGTACATCCAGTGAGGGCATTCCAGATACGACGGTACGAAGCCCCGGAGGTGTGGAGCATCAAGCCAAACACAGTCCAGGTGGGGAAACAGACGGAGGTGTTCGTGTACGGCTCGGGCTTTCTACAAGATATGCCTTTTTCGTGCTTTTTCGACGCAGAACCTGGTGCACTGGCAACGGTTTTCAATTCATCTTGCGCATTGTGCCAACTTCCGATGCTGCCCACACACTACTCAAAAATGGACGTGCGAGTGTCAAACAATCTTGTTGACATATCGACAACAGCAGCCGCTCTGCAAGTCCGATCGGAGCTGTTCATCACAGAGGTATCACCAAAGTTTGTCATGAACAGCGCAGAGAAAACTATCACCATCAGAGGCAGGGGCTTCCTTCAGAATGATGACATCTTCTGCCACTTTGACTCGCTGACAACCCCAGCTCTTGGCCGTGTCGTCTCGGATTCAACTCTAGAGTGCGCTTTTGGAGGATCTAGCAACACAGAAAGCGTTGAGCTGGTATTGAGCCTGAATGGAGAACCACCGTTCTCAAATGCAGTCGATATCATGGTGATCGAAGCAATGGTGATTGACAGAATTGTCCCACCAAATGGACCAGCGAGTGGAAACACCACGGTATCGATCATTGGGAGAGGCTTTCCGGTATACGAGCCACTTTACTGCCTGTTTGACAACATCAGCATCATCATTTCCGCTCGCGTGGGAAATGGGCTAGTGTCGTGTGTTGTGCCCGCGAGCAGAAAAAGAGAGGCTCAAGTGCGGTTGTCGACGTACAGAAGGGAGTTTGTGTCGAATTCCGTCGCTTTTACTTATGACGTGGGAGCGGCATTGTCGTTTCTGGCTCCGGGAGTTGGCCAAGTTGACGGAGGAACCTCTGTGATTATTCGCGGAAACAATTTTAAAGATGATGGAGCTATGATTTGTTTCTTCGGTGACACTCCAGTGAGCGTGGTGCGAGTGAACTCCACAGCGATCAGTGTGATACCACCTCCAGCGCCAGCTGGTCCAGGCGCTGTCAGTGTGCACTGCATGGAGAACGGTGACTTGATGGTTTCACCTGGTATCGAGTTCACGTACGTCCCAGGAATGCGGATAGAACAGATCTCACCACCGATGGGCTATTCGTCAGCCAGAACTCGCGTGCTCGTGCTTGGCAGCGGATTTCAAGAAGACTATCCTGTGCACTGCCGCTTTGGAGAAATGCCAGCGGTCGCGCAATTTCTTTCCTCAGAGGAAATAGAATGCGTGGCACCGACAAACACTCCAGGCACAGTTCAGTTTTCTGTGGAGCTGGATTCCCAGGGAGCATCCGACGGACCAGTCAAGCACGTCTTCGAGTACATAGGTTTGTGCGCTCTATGTCATCTGTGTCTTTGGCTATTTTCCGCCGTCTAACTGATTAATGCCTCTGCTTGTTTATCATGCAGCCGATCCAATCCTGCAAAGCGTGTTTCCGCCGTTCGGATCTGAAGCTGGCAATTCGAGGCTCCTAGTTCTGGGAGCAAACAGCATCGCTCAAGACGGTGTTCAGTGCGTCTTCGAGTCGCTCGAGCTAAAGAGCAGGATCGCGGTACCAGCTCTCCGTGTGGCTGACAAGGCTGTCATGTGTTACTCTCCGCCACTAGCACCAGGAATGTCGCGCGTTCGACTCAAGCTTCATGGGGCGGTCTCAGACAGTCATATCACGTATAATGTTACAGGTGCGAGCCTCCGTATTCCTAATTATCCTAGCTATCGCACTTCTTTCGAACTGACATCAAACGTATTGTATAGTTCTTCCAAGGTTACTGTCGATTCAGCCAAGCTCTGTGGTAGAAGGCGAGAATACTCAGGTCACACTGTCTGGAATTGGTTTTGTGAAGTCGTCACTGTTTCGCTGCCGCTTTGGGGATGATCTAGTTCCGCCGACATATTTTGATCTCCCAGACAAGGTGGTCTGTGAAGTACCGCCACAGAAACCCGGCTTCACTGCTGTTCAAATTTCGACCAACGGACAAGATTTCGCGAGCGACATTCTATCCCTTGACGTTCGAAGCGCGCCAGCCGTCGAGTATTTCGAGCCTGCATTCGGTCTTATCGGCGAAGTGACTACAATCCAAATCACTGGGAGAAACTTGCCTCGAGGCACCCGACTTGTATGCTACTTCTCGGAGCTGAACGTGACTGTCAGAGAAAGCAACTCAAATGGCTCGACTCGTGAATGCATAACTCCGATACTATCGCAGAAGCATGGGCTTGGGGTCAACGTCCAGATTCGTGAAGAAAGCCAAAACAGAGTGCTCCTTGAAGCTCCATTCCGGTACCAGCGCTCTCCTGGAATCACCAGCGTATTTCCGACAGAAATACTTGAGACTGGGAACACCTTGGTTTACATCTACGGAAATGATTTTTTTGAGTCAAGCGCTGCTACTTGCCAGTTTGGTTCCAGCGCGTATCGTGTCCCAGTGATTCGATTCAACTCAACGACGATCATGTGCGTGGCGCCAGCACACCACCCCGAGCAAGTTCAACTACGGTTGTGCTTCAGTAAAAACCAGTGCACCTCGTCGTTTGGATGGCTTCAGTATCATCTTTTCCCAGTTACGAAAAATCTGCGACCAGCCTCGGGATACCAATTTGAAAATATGGTTGTACAAGTCAAAGGAGAAGGCTTCTTCAATGCCTCGTCTATAGGATGCCGATTCGGAGACAATGTCTTCGCGATCGGAAAGTTCGAGAATGCGTCTTCGATTGAGTGTGTCACTCCACCACTCAGCAGTGGCTGTGTAAGTGTCAACCTCGTCATCGACGGTCAAGTCCAGTCAACGTCTCGTAGATTTGAGTTCTGTTATGTGCCGCGACTGATTGTCAGGTCAATACTACCAGCGAATGGCCCAGTGAAAGGAGGCACAAGGGTGCTGGTGAGTGGCGGAATGTTCTTTCCGTCCAAACACTACTCTTGTGAATTCGGCAACCAAGCTTCTTCTGCGGACTATGCGTCTGACTCTCAGCTGTTTTGTACAACTCCGCCCGGTTCGTTGCGAACGGTTATGTTCGCTATTCATGAGTCAGGAATGCCTTCGACACCATCCTACATCGCATTCAGCTACACAGAAATGCCGTTGATCTCGTCGCTGAGTCCATCGAGAGGGTCTGAACTCGGGATGTATCCGTTGCTGATCAAGGGAAGCAATTTCATTCGCAGCTCAACACTACGCTGTCGATTTGGGACCACGGATGTCGTACCAGCCGACTGGATTTCTGAAAGCGCGTTATCATGTGTGGTACCAAGACATTCACCCGGATTCGTGAATGTCTACGTGACAAACAATCTGCTCGATTACTCTGGAGAGTTTGGTGTGCTCCAGTATCTCCCAAGCCCAATGTTGCTTTCGTTCGAGCCGCTGGCAATCGACACGGCTGGAAATTCAAGCCTTACGCTCTCTGGTCGAGAATTTAGGAACTCCAGTGGTCTGCGATGTATCATTGGAAATGATTTGACGCGTGCAACTTTCGTTTCCGATGCAAAGATCTACTGTGAGGTTCGACAGCCGACCCGAGCAAGCGTGGCAGTCGGTCTTGTGGACTTGGACGTGGCGATGAATGTAGTATTTGCAAAGGACGCTTTGACGGTGAGCAACTTTGAAGCAAATCTATGGACGCAACTGAGATTCAACTCCAGTCGCAATAGCAGCCCTTTAGCTCTGAGAAACTTCTCTCTTGGGGTGCCCTCAAAATGTGAGGTGATGGCGTGCAGATCCAGTCAGCCAGAGTCGTCCTGCCCGAGCAGCTCCTCGTCGCCCCTCCAATACATGCACGTCGAAGATACATCAATGAGCGCAATCTCTCCAAGCGCTGGCCCTCTCTCAGGAATGACGATGGTTCGACTGACAGGATCGAATTTCGTGGCCAGCCCGCAAAGCTCGTGCATTTTTGGTCACCACATGGTGCCAGCAATCGTACAGAGCTCCAACGAGGTAGTCTGCGTCGTACACTCCGACATGTGGACCACTGCTGGCGCCACGTCTGTGAGCTTTTCGTCCAATGGCCAAGATCGAACAAGCGATGCGCAATTCGTGTTCTTTTTCTACGCAAGCCCGTCCACGATCTCCCTCTCCCCTCTCTACGGAAGCACAAGCGGCGGAACACGACTGACATTCATGTTCGACCAACGCGGTCCAGAGTACCTCATGGAGAAAGTGACCTGCGTGATTGGTGATGAGGTCAGTGAAGGTGCTCTAGTTGGACCCGGGGAGATCACATGTGTCACCCCAGCGGTATCGAATGCAAACACGTCGCAATCGGTTGAGACGCGCATCTCTTTTAACGGTCAGCACTTTATGGATGGCCCGCAGTTCTGGTACATCAAAGAACCGCATTTTGAGTCACTGTCGCCGCGCACCTGCCTCGAGAAGTGCAGCAAGCGCGTTCGGGTGTCTGGTACAGCATTTTCGCGAGTGGCAGAGCTGTGGTGTCGATTCGGCTCTGCCAACCCGTCGCGGGCAAAGTGGATTTCTGCTGAAGAGATTGTGTGTCGAGCACCATCTCACCTTCCGGGGATTGTAAAGCTCAGCTTCTCCATGAATGGTGTCGACTTCAAAGAGACCGCGCTCACGTTCGAGTACAGTGCCGACGGTGTGCGTTCCCAGTACGCACCAGTGTCTGGTCCAAATACAGGAGGTACAGTCCTGAACATCGACAGCTTTGGTGGCATGACAAGCTCCTGTCAAAGATTGGTGTGTCTCTTTGGATGCACACCAATTCTACCAAGCGTAGTATCAAACTCAAGCGTGCAATGCGTCAGTCCGCTATTCGAGGATGTTGGAGATGTGAACGTATCGCTTTCGTGCGATGGCGACGTCGTTCTGAACCTCATGCCAGCGTTCCACTACTACGTTCCCCCACGTATCCTCGAAATCCTGCCAAGAGCTATCATGTTGAACTCGACAACCCACCTGGCGCTTCGAGGAGATCATTTTGACGGCACGGCACTGATGCAGTGCCGCTTTGATGGAATCTATGTGACAGAGGCGCTGTTCATCGATTCCACCGAGATTCGATGCCCAATTCCTCAAGTCCACTGGCCGCTCCTCAGCTTCGTCACGGTCGACATGACGCTAAACGGTGTAGATTACACTCCTGTGCGCTCCAAGGTTCCGGTTATCGCGCCGCTGGAAGTATTTGGGATGACACCAAAACACGCTATCATCGGTTATGCGCGAGAGATCATCGTCTATGTATCTGAACTCCTTCACTCGGACGTGCTACTGTGTCGAATCGGAGAAAGTTACGAAACCAAAGGTCGGATGATCACGCGAACAGCGATGTCGTGTACGATTCCGATCATCCCGACTCTGGGAAAACTACGGCTATCTGTCTCAGCGAACGGCGTTGACTTCACTGCCTCGAAAGAGTTGGAGCTCACGTATTGTACGCCGCCAAGTGTCAGCAGTTTGCTACGAAACGTCGGCTCGGTCCGCGGCGGGGAGGTGGCTATCGTACAAGGATACTCCTTTTTCGACGGAGGTGACTTCTTTTGCCAATTCGGTGAGGAGCTTGTCGTTCCAGCGTCGTATCTGGATTCGGCAAGGATTTCGTGCGTTGTTCCCGCATGGAGAAGCAAAGATCAACCCGATGGCTCTCTTTCAACGTTATCTATGAGTGTGCGGATCGGATATTTCAGCGGTAAAGAAAACGTGCTCCTGCCATCGAATGCGAATGCACTCGAGTGGATCTACTACCCTGAGTTCGAAAATCTAGCGGTGATACCCTCGGTTATTTTCTCCGGCGAACTTTCGACAATAATGATACGTGGCTTCGATCAGCACATTCCGCAGCAGCACACTATGCAATGTCTGATTCGAGATCAACAAGGAGAAATGGTTGACAACCTTCGAATCTCGTTCGAAGCATCGAGACCCACTGAAGTGACCGTATTGGTGAGCGCCCCTACTCCTGGTTTGTATGTTCTAGAGCTCCGATCCGGAGGGTACTTGGTCAACAGTGGCACCCTAACGCTACAAGTGAAGCCCAAGTTAGAAGTGACGGACGTGAGGCCACGCTCAGGCCCGCTGCGTGGAGGAACCATTGTGCACGTGGACGTCACTAGGTTGTCTCCTCTTGTGGAGAAAATGTTCTGTGTGTTTGGCAATCAGAGTACCCCTGCGGCTCCAATCAGCGAAACGAGTCTCTGGTGCAGATCTCCACGCAGCAACGTCAATCCTGGCTCAATTTCGCTGAGCGTATCGCTGTCAACTGGTGCACAATCTGAGTATCGAAGGGGCTTTGAGTACGTCTCAGACGAGGTGGTCACTGGAGTTAGCCCCACGAGCGTGCCCAGTTTCTCACAAGAAGCCTTGATCGTGACTGGCACAAACTTTTACCAGATCCAGGATAAAATGCCAACCTGCCAAATCGGAACGGTGGTGACACTAGCAACGATTCGCTCACCTACTGAGATACTGTGCGCGTCTGTCAATCTTGATGAGGGCGAATACGCAGTGTTGGTTGCGTGTGACGGGATCAATTATGCTGCATCGAACGCATCGGTCGTTGTCACTGCTCGGATGCGCATCATCGCAGTCTCTCCAGATCGCAGCCCGTCGTTTGGAGGACCTCCGGTGAGTGTGATCGGCCAAGGTTTTACACTCGACTCGGCGCCTGGATGCATCTTTGGTGCGTTCGCGTTTGTGACAGTTGGCGTTGTGCATTCTCCAACGCGGATTTCGTGCCCAGTACCCGACGTGAACACCACAGCAATACTCCCGCTAGCCGTCAAGATTGGCAGTACAGAGACAAACTCGCTATTGATCCGCTTTGAAGCCCCACTCCTGCTGACTGCGGTAGAGCCACAATTCGGATTCGCTGGTGGAGGCATGCAAGTGAGCATCATCGTCACGAATGCACCGAATGACGCGCGAATTTGGTGCAACTTTAACAACCAACATGCTCGAGCGCATTGGATTTCTTCAACTCGGCTTGAATGCACTACACCGCAGCGCGCGCCTGGAATGACGAAGCTTTCTATCAGTGGAACGTATCAGTCAGTCGAAGGCTCGGAGCTAGTCTTTGAATTTGTGCCAGAAGTCGCTATCGTGAAATTAGCGCCAGCATCGGGACCTGCTACAGGAGGCACGAACGTCCGGCTGACGCTATCGCGACCTATCGATTCGTCCATGGCGATAGCTTCCGTGTGTGCGTTTGGGTCTGTGCTGTCGACAGCAGTGTGGATGGACTCACAGACAATCGTTTGCTCGGCGCCAGCGAGCGTGCAGAAGGACAATGTTGTGCCACTGAAGCTCTCGTTGAACGGCAAAGAATTTGTTGCAAGCCCGATCGCGTTCCAATACCATGAGCGGCAAACAATCGTATCCGTCCATCCAATCGTAGGCTCTACGCGCGGCGGCGTGTTGCTGAGTGTGGCTATGGACGAAACGTTCCCGTCTCTCTCTTACGTGTGCGCCTTCAAATTCAACCACATGGTGTCATTTACAATCGCCCAAGTGAAGTCAGACAACGAGCTCGAGTGCGCGACAGTCGCCGTTCCAGAGCCTAGTGATCTTGAGCTGTCAGTGTGGATGGGCGGAGAGCAATACTCTGTCAACAGCGTTGTGCATCGTGCAATCGAGCTCCCTACGATCCAGTTTTTCTCACCAGTGATGGTCCTTGAAACCGGCGGTGCACTGGTACGCGTTGTGGGCGACAAGTTCCCTATCAACCTCACTCCGTTGTGCCGCTTCGGGGAGAGCAGGCTCGTTCGAGCAGTTGTCATCTCGACTACTCTTTTGGAATGTGCAGCACCGCCCATAGCTCCTGGAAACTACTCTGTCGGAGTGACGTGGAACGAACAAGAATATTCGATCGCAAAACAAATGCTGACGGTGTACCAGGCAATCTCGGTGATGTCGGTTGCTCCAACGCGTGGTCTGCGCAATATGGTCACAACGTTTGCTGTCTACGGCTCTGGATTCTATCCGACTTCTTCACTTGCGTGTCGCGTTGGGCAATCGACAACTGCTGCAGTATTCGTCAGCAGAAACGAAATAGCATGCACTGCTCCAGCAATCGCAAACCGAAATCTGCTTCGAGATTTCAACGCCAGTGATACCGTACTGCGAGTAGAAGTGACTTTGGACGGAGTTCAGTTCTTCAGCCACACATCTGCAGAGTTCCGATACGACAATCCGCCTCAGCTGGCCTCCATTAGCCCTTCGAGCGGCGGCATTGATGGTGGTACAGCGCTCTCGGTTGATGGACGTTTCGACGAAGACCTCAACTACGAATGCACGTTCGGCAGTGATGCGGCTCCGGCGAAACGGATAAGTTTGTCGTCGTTGCTGTGCTTGACGCCGCGGCTGGACCATGTGCGTGTGTCGGCTTTTGGAATTCGTGTCGTTGGCGACCAAAGCCTTCCTCTGTTCTCTGGGTTCACATTCGAGCACTTTGAGCCGCCGATTGTGGAAGCAATCTCGCCATCAGGTGCGTCAGTCGCAGGTGGCGACGAAATTGTGGTCACTGGCGAGAATTTTGCAGCCACAGAATCGCTGCGCTGTCGCTTTGGCGATCAAGTCACTTTGCCGGAGCAAGCGCAGTTCGTCTCGAAGACTACTATCATCTGTGTAGCACCAGCGCATGCGCCAGGGTTTGTCACGCTCGAAGTATCGCTGAACAGCGTCGACTTTACCGCCAACCAGCTCGTGCTGCACTATTTTGACTTGGCGCCCGCGGTGGAATTCTCTCCGCGTCTTCTCCCAGCATCAGGTGGAGCAATGCTTGCCGTCAAAATCGGACGTGTGAGCGAGGATTCCAACTATGAATGTATTTTCATACGCGAAAGCCAAAAGCTTGTGCAACCAGCGTACGCTCTGAATGAAACGGATCTGTTGTGCTATTCACCGCAGTGGGGACCGGGAGAAGCGCGTGCTGGGATCTGGATCGATGGGAAAACTCAACTGCTGTCGGAGCATGTTGTGATGTTTATCACTGAGCCCACCATTCGTTCCATCGTGCCGCTACATGGTCCAGTCACTGGCGGCACAGTTGTGACAGTTCGCGGCGACAATTTCATCCAAGCCAAGATCCAGTGTGTGTTCGGCAACGCGCTCCCGACTTCCCCGTCCGTGATCACCGAGAGCAAAGTGGAATGCATCGCTCCTCCTGGTCTTGAGAGTGGTACAAATCACCAGCAACAGCAAGTGAGGAACGTCGACTTGAGACTTCAAATTGAGGAAAGCGTCGAGTCCAACACCGTCAGCTTTGGTTACGACGCCGAGATCAGCATTCACTCCGTCACAAGAGATTACTCTGCTGAGCAAAATGGCAGCGCGCTGTTGTTAGTCAAAGGCTCCGACTTTGTCAATACCCTTGAGCTTGCTTGTCGAGTCGGAGATTCAATGCCTGTTCCTGGAACTTTCATCGACAGCTCCCATGTTTCGTGCCGTATGCCCTCGGCATGGATGCCACTGCGGTCTATCAGCGTCAGCTTAAACAGCCACGACTTCGTGACGTACGAGCTGCCAGTCTCGCAAACCCCAAACATTCTTGTGAACTCGATTTTTCCAGGAAGTGGACCTATCGAAGGCGGTACCGAAGTCGTGCTTCATTTGACCAGCTCCACGACTGCGCTGGATATACGAGACGTGACTTTCTTTTGTGCGTTCGGCGAAAGTAAAGCTGTTGCAGTACTCAATGAGGCGTTCTCTGCTGCGAAATGCCGGAGCCCAGCGTCGCAGTCGCCGTCTGCGGTTCCTTTCAGTTTGTTTTGGCGAGTCGGCGACGTGCATGAGGAGTTCGCTGCAATTCAGCGGCTTCCGTTGCAATTCGAGTACGAAATCACCCCGCAGTTGCAATCGATCAGCCCAGCAACTGGCAACTCTGTCGGTCCGACGATGATCTCAATTTTCGGGAGCGGGTTTAAGAACGGTATGTCCGTTCGATTTGGCGTCGGTGAGCATGCTTCGTATACTGAAGCGGAACTGCGCTCAAATACCGAACTTGTTGTCGCAGTCCCACGGAACGAAATCGAGATCAGCGGCGGCGGCGGCCCAGTGAGCGTATCCATCACGACAAACTCGGTGGACTTCAGCAACACCTTGGTGTTTGACTACGAGCCACAAAGTTCGCTGCTATCGGTATCTCCGCGCCACATCTTTCGAAACCACATCCAAGGAGGCGGTCAAGTCGAGCTTTTGATATCCGGTGCCAACTTTATTGAGTATGCAGCAGAGACTACTCAGTGTCGAGTAGGGAACGCAGCGCCGTCGAACGCGATGTGGCTGTCCACGACTCAGCTGATTTGCTACCCACCGGAACTGCCAGCTGGCGTGTACACCGTTGCAGTTTCGACAAACGGGCGTGATTTCACGAATGACGGACTCGAGGTCGCGTATTACGACAACTTCCTTCTCAGCGCCATGGGTCCACCTTTTGGGTCCATTCTGGGCAACACACGTGTGACGATTCACGGCGCAAACTTTGATGTCATCATCACGACAGATTTCGTCTGTCTGTTTGGAGACATGGAGTCGGAGCTGCAGATCGTCAACTCAACTGTGGTAGAGTGTGTTAGTCCGCCGTACAGACCCGTTGGTGTATCTGGCATTGATGGTGGCGAAGTCGTGGACTTCTCGATTGGATACCGAGGAGGAAGTGTCATTGAAGATTACCCTGTCGACAAAGCCCTCAATATCAGCTCTGTCTGGAACTTCGAGTACATGCGGATGCCGATATTGAACTCGGTTAATCCACAATTCGTCACGGGGGATGATATGGAGACAATCCGAGTATCAGGCACAGGTTTCAAAGATACAGTGCTACTGACGTGTTCGATCGGAGACACTCGTACAAGGGCGATTTATCTTTCGCCAATGTTGATCGAATGCGACATGGGGAACTCACTTCTGTCGACTCTACCGAATGGAGCCTACAGCATTGAAGTCTCCAACAACGCACAGGATTTCACAAACAGCGAAGTGGAAGTCGTTGTGATGGACCCAATTCAGGCTTTCAGCGTCGAGCCAGCTCGAGGACTTCTGAAGAAACGAGTGCCTGTGCGCATCTCTGGCGCGAGTTTCTCGCCACTCTTGCGCTTGCAGTGTCTTGTGGGAGAATCCTACTTCGTTGATGCAACGTACCTGTCGGAATCGTGGATCGAATGTGTGCTGCCAGCTTTCAAGAATCCGACGGTGGTCAGGCTTGCCGTCTCAGCGAACGGCGTACAGTTCTTCTCGGTGCCCATGCCATTTTCCTATGAAGATGCCATTGTCGTGTACGCAATCTACCCAACCTCGGGACCAGATCGCGGTGGAACTTCGGTTGTGGTGTCTGGCGAGGGGTTTGCCAACGATGAAGACACATTATACTGCCAGTTTGGAGCTTGGTTCGTACCAGCGCAGGTGCTGTCAGCGACAGAGGTCAAGTGCTTGAGTCCTCCTCATCGCTCGTTATCCCCAAAGGTCGTGAACGTCTCCGTTACCAAGCAGAGCCGCTTCATCCCAAGTTTTTCCGACAGAGACTTGGAAGCTGATGCCGGCTCGCTACTATTGTCCTCGAGCGTGACCTTTTTGTACCGATCGCTGCCTTCAGTCATCTCAGTTAATCCATCCGTGGGAACAACGAATGGGGGAACAGTAGTCCAGATCACAGCGCTTGGAGTTGACGCGGGGAGCTCGATCTGGTGTCGTTTTGGTGACGTCATCGTGGAGGGTAGCACTAATGGTAGCGACGACGGTGACACAGCGGTTTGTGGATCCCCATCGATGCGACAAGGCCGAGTGTTCCTGGAGATCTCAACCAACGAAGTAGACTTCAGCGAATCGTTCGTGTCGTTCTACTTTGAGAAAAGGGCTGCGATCACGCAACTGAGCCCTCGCTATGGGGACCCCTCTGGCGGAACACGCACTCTCATCGTGGGGCATGGTTTCAGCGACACGGGCTCGCTGGAGTGCGCTTTTGGTGGTTCCAGAGTCCCAGCGAAGTGGCTGTCGTCTCAGTCGCTTGAGTGCCTGACGCCTCCAGGCTTCGCAAAGAAGGAGGTGCAGCGAGTCGCAATCACGTCTCGCTCAGCGCAGAATGAGATCCAACGCGTCTCGATTGAGGCTGACAGCGATGGCCCTCAAGTGCAAACACTGATAACGAAAGGATGGGGAGAGGCCTCCGAGGTCCAGGAGCTGAGGCTGAGTTCCCCAGCGGCAACGTTGTCCGATCGCGTCCAAATCACCACGAGTTGTGACTACCAACCTCAGATCCAGCGGCTTGTGATTCAGAACTCACCGCAGGTACCAGAGATCCAAGGCGTGACAGTCTCAGCAACTACAACGCTCGCTGGGTCGTTTACGCTGACTGTTCTTGGATTCAACACAGCCACCATACCGTTTGATGCAACAGCTGCTGCTTTTCAGCAGGCGCTTATCGACGCGACAAGTGGGAGCAGCTCATTTGTTGTCACACAACAGGCAGCAGCGAGCGGTTTGTATGGATCCATGTGGCTGGTGACGTTTACGAGCGACACTGGCGCCATACCGCTCATCAGTGTTCTCTCCAAGAGTCTGAGCGGCACGCAAGCAAACGTGGTTGTCTCTCGCGTTCGCGCTGGGACAGTCTACGAGGTACAGTCATTGATTCTCTATGGTGTGGTTCTGGGTACTGCAGTTGGCACTTTTGATATCATCTCCGGCGATCAGCAGACCAGTGTGAACGTCTTGGCAAATGCTGTCGACATGCAAACCGCATTGTCGACCATGACCATCTTGAAGGACGTATCTGTGCTCGCGTACTCTGCCACTACTGCTGGCATGACCACAGTCTACAAGTGGGACGTTCGATTCAACGTCAAGCCGCAGCCGATCCAGCTGCTCCAGGTGCGCGTCGCCATTCCCGGTGTGTTTGGAATCGTGGCACGAGTCTCAACAGGTACGACACCAGCTCCGAACGGCAATTTCTTAGTCGCACTTGGCACTGAGGTGTCGGCTTCACTCTCATGGGATATCTCGCCAATAAGCCTGAAGTCTGCGCTCGAAGCCATGGCCGCCGTGACTGTTGCGATGGTCCAAGAGGAAGCTCAAAGCACAAGATTCCGCAGTTTCTTGGTAACGTTCCCACCGTCGAATGGGAATCTGCCACTCATGACAACAAACTACAAAGCTACGACTGCGAGTCCTGGCGTTTACGGAGACACACGAAGCACGCTATCGTCAGGGCTCGACGTTGTGGTTGAGAGCGTGGCGACAGGCAAGCTGCTTTCTGGCACGTTTCAGGCAACGAGCGCATCAACAGGGCTGCTCACCTCCATTCCTGTCAACGCCGACTGTATTGCGTTGCTGGCGCTGATAGGCGGTCAATCTTGCTCAGTCGTTGGCGTTGGGCTCTCTGGCGAGCGCAGCTGGGTCATTGACTTTGCGCCTTCGTATATAATACCGTACCCGATCGCCGTCTCCAGTACTGGCATGATGGGTGGGTCACCGGTCGTGAAGGTCACCAAAACCTCTGCGGGCAACAAATCCGAGATCCAACAAGTAAGCCTGAGCCTAAACCCCGTTCCTGAGATCCAGCGGATCTACGTCTCCGAGCGAGGTAACATGTGGGAAGTTCAGTCGATCCAGGTGCTCAGCGACAACATGGTCACGGGCTTTTTTCAGGTGCTGATTTCGTCGAACCAAGTGACCCCACTGCTTGGACCAGGCGCCACGAGTGCACAAATGGAGGCAGCGTTGAGGCAAATCTTCGTGCAGGGAGACATCGCGGTCTCCCGGTCGACGTTCACGCAAGGAACGTTCACCGGGTACCGTTGGGACGTGACCTTCTTTGTGGCAGGCGATTTGCCAGCCCTCGCCATCCAGTCGAATCTCACAGGCGGAAACCTGATTCAGAATGTTATTGAAATCAAGAAGGGCGTCACGTGTGAAGTCCAAAATGTTACGCTCAGTGCGTCGTTTGGGCTGCTAGCAGGATCACTCAAGCTCGCATTTGGCAGCGTCAAGACGTCGGCATTGCCACTCGATGCAGACGCAGCAGTGGTGAAAGCGGCGCTTGAGCAGCTACCGACAATGGACGCAGTGAACGTGACGCTTGTGCGTCCAAACACAGAGGGAGGAAGCACGTGGATGGTCACGTTCCCATTCCAATCTGGTGACTTGCCCTCGCTCCAAGTCAGTGACATCGTGTCGAGCGGCACCAGCAGTCCTGTGTTTCGCGTCACCGAGCATGTAAAAGGCCGCATGGTGCCAGTTTCGGGCAATTTCGTCGCGACATACCAGGGCCAATCGACGACTCTGTCGCTCAGCTCTACTGCAGCTCAAGTGCAAACGGCGTTGCGAGCGCTGAGAACGCTGACCTCGCTTTCAGTCGTCGTGAGCATCGCAAAGGACGATTTGACAGGCGGGCGCGCGTGGGACGTCACGTTCAGCACAGGTCCGGCTCTTGCGCTCCTCTCTTTCGATGTGTCTGCAGCAAAAGGGGATAGCCCCTATGGAACAGTGCAGCGCTTGCAAAGCGCGACTCAGACTGAAGTGCAAAGAGTAGAGACCAAGAGCACTAGCGGAGGAGCACTTTCAGGCACGTTCTTCTTGGCGTACGGCGACGAAGAAACCTCGGCGCTGTCGTTCAGCTGCACAGCGCTGGAGATGCAGATTGCGCTGAACTCGCTTCCATCGATCGGCACAACGACTGTTACAAGATCGGCGGGTTCGACAGCCACCGCATACGTTTGGCTCGTCACGTTTACGACACCGTCAGTGCACACGGATCCGCCGTTGCTTGTCGCCGGCGGTGCCCAGACAACGCTTGTCTCGACCACGTCGGACGCTACCATAACAATCACAGAAGTCGCGAAAGGGTCGCTGAGCGCTATCAGCGGCAACTTCTCGATCAGTCTCAGCGGGAAGAAGGTCGTGCTCATGTCGAATGCGACCTCAAGTGAGTTTGCCTACCAACTGAAGAAGCTACCTGGCGTCAGCTCGGTGTCGGTCACTCGCTCGACCGTCGGCGCACCTGCATACGGCGTGTACTCGTGGTTGATCACGTTTAGCAACAGCGGGGACGTGAGCACACTGTCGATTGACGCATCGAGGCTCGCATCGAGTGGCAGCATCGGATTTTCAGTAGCTACAGTGCAAAATGGGACCATGAGTTGCTGCGTGGGAGGCACGTTCTCACTCTCATTTGGTGCTTTGGACAGCCCACTTCCTGGCGTACTCTCGGTAGAGCAGAATTGGCCCCTGGTGCAGACGTCGATGGATCTAACTGGAGTCATCAATCGCGGTGACTTGGTGCGGATCGGAGATTTGGTGTTCGCTGTCGACTTCTTTCTCCCGTTCACAAGCTCCGTGTTGCCGCTGAACTCGACGTACCCAGCGCCAAATCAGCAAAACATCGCTGGGTTCCGCCAGAGAGCGATTCAGCAAATGTCGCCGTCAATTTCGGCGGACAACTTAGCGCTCAGTTTGACCAACCTAGCGCCAGGAATGCAGCTGTCAGTATCCGAGCACGAGCGAGACGCAAGTGGAGGTATTGCTTGGCGCATCGCATTTAACACAGCTAACCCGTGGGGACTCGTTCACGCTAGTACCACTGACATCACGAGCAGCACCACATTGAAAGCATCAGTGAGCAAAATCAAAGATCAGGAACGCGGCGAAGTGCGTCTTATCTACGTGCGCGGGAGCGGCCCAATCAGCGGGACATTCTCGATGACGATTGATGGAGTCTCCGTTGTTTCCGTGCCATGGGACGCATCCGCAGATGCCATGAAAGCGGCGCTACAGAGTCCAGGATTTTACGAAACTGTCGTTGTAGAGCGCAAGCGCCTGCATGAGACGTCGTTTCTGTCTGGAGATGGCTACGGATGGTACGTCACGTTTGTGTCCGAGGCTGCAACTGCTCGATCGCTCGTGTTTGACACTTCGGCCACTGTGACGTCGACCAACTGGAACGACATCAAGGCTGGCTGGATGCTGATCCGAGCTGCGACATCGTTGAAGCTGGGAGGGTCATTCCAGCTTGGCTATCGAGGCAAGACCACGGTAGACATCAGCTACGATGCGGCCGCATCTACTCTGGAGAGCGCTCTTGCAATTTTCTTGGACATCGCACCGCTGAAAGTCACACGCTCTGCTGCTGACTGCAATGGAGGCTATCAGTGGTCCATCACGTTCTCCCCCAGTAGTGCTTTTGATCGCGAGTACGAACAATTCGTGGTCATCTTGGGCAAACTCACGGGCACTCAGGCAACAGCTCGTGTGGTGACGCAGCACCGCGGATCGACACTCTCTGGCTCGTTCCGACTGAGTTTCGCAGGAGTATTCACGAGCGACATTGCCGTTCTTGCGTCAGCAGAGGAGATTGCGCTAGCGATCACGCCGATTCTGCCGCGAGGGAATGTGAAAGTGCGACCAGTTACAGCCAAATCGTTCGCCTGGACTGTCGAGTACCTCTCGTTTAATGGTCCACTGAAGCTGCTCAGATATGATGCAAGCAAGCTTGTGGGAGCAAACGTCGCGATCATCGTAACTCGCGAGCAAGCAGGAATCGCAGCTGCGACTGGGTATTTGTCGCTGGCGTTTGGCAACACGACGTCATCACGAATCCCGATCAACGCGACAGGGTCAGATATCCGTCAGCTTGTCGAAGCCAATCCGTCATCACCAAAGCTCCAGAGTGTGTTGGTGACGACGCAGCTGCTTCTTGTGGGTGACAAGCAGTACAAGAGTGTGAATTGGGATATCGCTTTTGAACTTTCGGCACTCGACTTATCCAGTCGCGGTATGCTGTGCGAGCTGCCGCTTTTCTGGCCTGACGCGGTGCACTTGCTCGGTCTCGAGGTTGCAGTCGACGCGACGCGATTGTCGTCTCCGTGCGCCCCAGTACGCGTCTACTTGAACGGTCAGGACGCTGCGCAGGGGCAGCTTCAGTTCGCGTACGTGAATGTGCCTCGGGTGCTTTCAGTCACCCCTTCGCTCGGCACCGTATTTGGTGGCACGAATGTGACAATCTCTGGAGTGAACATCCTTTCTGATCCTGGCTTGATGTGCGTGTTTGGGGATGAGGAATCACCGGCAATCTTTGTTAGCCCTGAGGAAGTGCACTGCCAAACCCCGCCGCAACAAGTCTCCTCCATTGTGTTTGTGAAACTGGTGGTCGGAAACGCTGAGAGATTGCATCACGCCCTTTCTGAGACCAACGCACTCTTTCAGTACCACAACGAAATCACGTTTGAGTCTCTCGTTCCGGTTCACGGACCAAACACTGGCGGTACGCTGGTGCAAATCAGTGGCTCGGGATTTCTAGATACCGGGTCTCTGGCATGCAGATTGCAGATCGCGCTACCTCAGCACAGTAACCGAGCTGAAGTCACATCGAAAGCCACATTTGTGAGCCACGAGCGCATCAATTGCAAAATGCCGTCGCTCGCAGCGTACTTCGAAGCGTCTGACGCATCGTCCTGGGTTCGCTCAGCGTCAGCGACCGCGAGGATCGAAATCTCAAACAATGGCGCAGACTTTGTACCTACCAGCTTAGTCTACACCTTCGTGCCAGCCATCCAGACAACAGGAATCACGCCAAACACGGGTCCAATGGGCGGGAACACCTCCGTAACCATACAAATGGAGCCACCAATGAGAAACATCTCGCACTGCCGGTTCGGCAAAAGCTCGCTTGTTACAGCAACGCAGCTATCCAACAAAGCAGTGACTTGCTCAAGTCCCTCATACTTGCCTCGGCCGACTGTACTTTCAGTTGCAATTAAAGCATCGACTTTGACTCCTGAAGTGCAAACAATCTCCACGTTTGCAGCGCCTGGCGCCACTATTGGAGGCGTATTTTTCGTAACGTATGGAAATTTCACGACACGAGCGATTCCATATAACGCGCCTGCCACTGGCACTGCCGGGGGCTCGATGCTCGAGATTCTCGCAGAGATCCCAGGTGTCATTGTCGCGGCTGTTACGCGGTCAGTGCCGGATGCCCAACTCGGATTCACGTGGTCGGTCACGTTTTCGCGCTCCTCCGGTAATATCGCTCAGCTTGCTGCTGATAGTCTGTATCTCAGCGGAGATGGTAGCAACGCGATCACTTGGACTGTGCAGGACGGTCCAGACGTGCAGGTGCAGAGCGAGATCCAGAGTGTGCAGATCGCTCAAGTCAACCTTCAGAATCCTGCTGTATCGATCCAATTGCAATTAGCCACAGTGGCCAAGGAGGTGCAGCGGGTTCAGATCAGCTCGTCGCAGGCGGTCACAGGCTCGTTCGCACTCTCGTACCTTGGGTTTACGTCACTTCCTGTGAGCTGGGACATCTCCAGCGCCAGCCTCGTCGAGGCGCTGAGTACTCTTCCTGCTGTTGGCGTGCTCGAGATCTCAAAAACGCGAGTTTCCAACGTCCACGGGTACACCTGGGACATCACGTTCGACACACAAGTGAGCGCGCGACCTATACTGGTACTGACGTCAACCAGCTTAGCATCTGCCTCTGTGATAACAAAGAACGTCGCGAGAGT
Source organism: Globisporangium cylindrosporum (assembly GCA_038050675.1). NCBI lineage: Eukaryota > Oomycota > Peronosporomycetes > Pythiales > Pythiaceae > Globisporangium > Globisporangium cylindrosporum. The sequence continues at coordinate 15,191 of JALBZD010000047.1, read as the reverse complement.
GTCGACAGGGTCTGTGCCACTAAGCGGATCTTTCACGTTGGGCATCATTGGTAGTGCAGCGACAGCAGTTGTCTCGTACGACGCAAGCGCGGATCAAGTCAAACAACTCTTGGTCGACAAGCTGCTTTTGAGCCCAGTGGACGTGACGAAATTCGTCCTCTCAACGGGGATCACGTGGACTGCTACGTTTGCGATCTTTGACACCGCAGGGCCAGACGCGCTTATCGTCTCTAGCTCGACCATTCTGGGCAGCCCCGTCGGTGTGAGCATTGTTCGTGATACTGCAAAAGGAAAGAAAGTGTCGGGCACGTTTACGCTGGCTGTCGCTGGCAAGACGACGTCAGCGATCCAAGTCTCAGCGTCGGCCAGTACCGTGCAGAGCGCGATCCAGAGTCTCGGTCTGTCCACCACCGCGAACGTTCTCATCACTCAATTTGCGCAACCAAGTGGAGTCGAGTTGCGGATCACGTTCTCCGAAACCGCAGGCAACTTGGACCCTGTCGTCGTGGACAGCAGTTTGCTGGCTGGTGTCGGACTTGTTGTCAAAGTGACAACGCTGCAAGACGGAACGTATGCAGCTCTTGGTGGGTCTTTTCAGCTCCAGACAGCGCTTGGAGTCTCAAATCTTCTCAGCTACCAGGCTACCGCAGCTGATGTTCAGACCGAGGTTGCAAAGCTGTTCAGCGTCGCAGTAGCTCGAGTCGAGAAACTCGCGGTTCCCAGTGGCTTTGTGTGGAGGACAACCTTTGTGTCGAAGGTCGACAGTACGGAACTTGGCTCGCTTACTCCAATTTCCAAGCTCGCAGGAACCGAAGTTGGTCTCAGTGTCGACACTGTCGACCCAGGACAAGGCATGAGCGTGCAGGTGTTGCTCAGTTCGAACGGCGTGGATTTTTCTGAGTCGACTCAGGTGTTTACGTACTCGAGTCCTCTCGAAGTAACCTTCGTGGCTCCAGTTGTCGGCCCAGCAGTCGGCGGTACTAAGGTCACATTAGCGTTAACAAGCGTGTTCGTCTATGGCACGGTCTACTGTCGATTTGGAGAGCAGATCGTGCAAGGCGCCATCGCAGCTGCGAACAAGATCACGTGTGATTCGCCCCCTCTTGGCTCTCGGCGTGTGCGACTGGACCTCAGTGTTAACGGTATCGACTTTGACATCCAGGCAGGGGAGTTTGAGTACCTGGTTGATTCGTCCTCAAGGTATCAGTTGATGCCGCTGAATGGCTTCACGAGCGGAGGCACGTTGGTGTACATCTCTGGGCCCACGTTTTCCCCGGAGCGAAGCTACTCGTGCAAATTTGCTGACACTATCGTGCTCGCCGAGGCGGCGAATGCGACACATATCGGATGCCGAACGCCAGCGGTGACAACACCTCAGCGAGTGGTAGTGCGGATCTCCGACAATGGGCTGGACTTCACGTCGTTCAATCTCTCGTTTGTGTACGATGCGCCTCTGTACGTGACGAAGATCTCCCCATTTGGTGGGGATCTTGAAGGTGGACAGTTGGTCACTATCACAGGCGGTGACTTTAGCTCCGACGCTGAAGGTTTACGCTGTCGATTCGGCGACCAAGTAGTTGATGCGAGTGTGCGTTCGCGCACGTCCGCTTCGTGCGTATCTCCAAAGCTCAAGCAGATTCAAGAAGTCCAGGAGCTTCGAATTGCGAGTAAGACGTTTGTGCCTGGGGTCCAGCGCGTGAGCATCGCAGCAGCGCTGATGGTGCCAACTGTGCAGGAAGTAAAGCTGACCGCAGATCCGCTCGTGCCTGAAATTCAAGAGTTTCGAGTGTACGGCGACTCGGTTCCCGAAATACAGAGCGTCAGTATTCGTTCACAATCATACTCCGGCGAGACGGTCTCAATAAGAACTGGCATTCAGCCGACTGTGAACGAGGTTCAGGTCGTGCAAATGCATGCGAGCAGCTACATTGGCGGCTCTTTCCGGTTGGTCCTAGAAGACGAAGAGACTGCGACACTGACTTCGTACGCGGCACCGTCGGAACTGAAATCCGTTCTTGAGGCTTTAACAAATACCGGTCAAGTCGCGGTCTCCAAGACGGCAAAAGGAGCGGAAGGCTCGTGCTTTTGGGAAATCACGTTCTTGGAGCGCGTAGGTGACGTTCCGATGGTTCAGGTGCGCAATCTGACGCTCATGGACTCGGGTTCCCAGGATCTGGTCATCCAAGTGGACGAGCTGGTGAAAGGGCAAGGCGCGATGCTCTATGGGTCTTTCCAGCTATCGATCGACAGCCAAGTGACAGCGCCAATAGCATACGATGCCTCGGAGACGCAGTTTGCAGAAGCGCTGTCCAGTGTTGTTGGCACCAGCGGAGTCACAAAAGTTACGAGAAGCGGGCCGCTCCTCAACAAAGTGTACGAGTGGACCATCACTTTGAACGGATTTCCCGATCGACTTCACTCTGTTAGCTCAATCACAACCAGCCTGAGCGATGGAAGGGGCTTGGTGAGCGTCAGCGTGATTTCCCCCGGCGCTAAATCTGAACAGCAGCAAATTGCGACAGCACTAAGCAGTGGCGGGTTTGCATGCACACTGTCGGGGAAAACGTCAGCTCTCATCGCGTTTGACGCTGCTCCTGCAGCTGTGGTATCAGCGTTTGATCCCACACTCTTTGGTCGTGTCAATGCGATTGGTGCGAACGGCGGACCGTGGACGATCACCTTTCTGGATTGGGCGGGCAACCTTCCACCTTTGAGTTGTGGTGCGCAGCAAACAGTGGCTGAGATCGTCGCAGGTACTGGGACTCCCCTCGCAGGTGCTTTCCGACTCGATTACGATGGCGAGTGGACGTCTGCGCTGGCGTTTGATGCAAGCGCGGCAGATGTGGAGACCGCGCTTGAAGCCCTGAGTGCGATTGGTGACGTTACAGTGACGTCCTTCACGACGAATTTCAATGGTGGGGGGACGTGGTTGGTCACATTCTCACCTTCGGATGGAGATGTCTCTCTGTTAGGGTTTGACAGTTCATCCCTCCAGGGACCGAAGCCCAGCGTTGTTGTCGCCGAGGTTCAACACGGGAACACAGTGGAGGGTGTGCTGTATTTCACGTCGCAAATGGAAACCTCGAGTCGGTTCCCGCCCAGCGCTTCTGCTTCCGATTTACAGCGAGCTCTTGCGGAAGTTCTGCCAGGCGATATTGCCATTCCACAGATCACGACTTCCAATACTCTTCCAGGACGTGGAGTCGTGATCTCGATAACGTTTTCCGAGTCCACGGGCAGTGTGAAGCAGCTGGCGCTAAACAGTAATACTCTGTCAGGTGCTGGCGCAAAGATCGAGTCGAAGACACTTCAGAGCGGGTCGCAAACGATTGGCGGAAGCTTTGCGCTTGAGTACGAAGGCGTGCGCACACCTTCATTGCCCTGGAACGTCTCGGCGGACGACATGAAGTACGCGCTGCAGTTCATGAAATCGATCCCACAAGTTGGCGAAGTGCAAGTCACTCGCTCTGGACCTGATAACACTGGTAGTGGGATGAGCTGGAAAATCACGTTCCCATTCAACCTTGCGCAGCCTGGCAACCTGGTGAAGCCGATCTACGATTCTGCCACGCTCACAGGCTCAAACGCAAAAATCCAAGTGTCTTTACTTGTACTCGAGACTCCAAGACTGAGTGGGACGATTCAGCTCAGCTTTGCGGGAGTCCAGAGCTTACCTATCGATATTGGCTACAGCGAAAAGGACATTGAGTTGATCCTTGAAGCGATTCCAAACATTGGAGACCTCCAGGTGAAGAAGCAGCCGCTGCTGAATGGCAACAACCAAGTTACACTGGATATTGCCTTTCTGTCATTATGTTTCACTGCCACAGCACCATCACTACTGGCAATTGCTGCAAAGGAACTCACTGGAAATTCGCCGTCAGTGACAGTTCGGCAGCTCAAGAGTGGAGTTCACAACGAAATCCAGCGACTCTCAATTTACAGCGCGCTGCTGCAGCCTCAGATCTCTTTCCAGATCACGTGGAACGGGAAAACCGCTGCGGTGTCTGCTTCGTCGACGTTTTCTGCGCTGGAGATGCAAACAGTGATCGCGAGCATTCCTGGTACTGGTAGTGTAGTCGTCGAGCGCATTGCGTCGCAACTTGGAGTCGGCTTCACGTGGTTCGTGCTCTTCAGCGACATTGTAAGTGCGTCTGTCAATACGATGACTATCCAGGTGATCTCTGCGTCGCCCGCAAGTCTGGTGGATATCGCGAGGTTCCCGTCTACCCTGACGCCGCTCTCTGGCACGTTTGCGCTTGGCATGGGCGAGATATGCACAGAGTTGGCGATTGGAAACTACTGCAAGCCTGCGCAAACTCCACAGCTTCCTGTCAGTGTGGACAAAGCAACTCTCGAGCATGAACTCTCGTTGCTCCCTAACCTAGACGGTGTCACCGTCAGTCAGCAACTCGCTGTCCAAGGCTGGGAATACCGATGGCAGATCACGTTCCCGTTTGGATTCGGCGACGTGCCGCTTCTCCACATTGACGGGAGTATACTCTCAGGAAGCGAGATAGTAACATCAGTGAACCGCTTACAAAAGGCCACGGGGCTCGCTGACTCGCAGGTCGCTCTTGAAGTGTCTTCAAACGGACAGGACTATTCTATCAGCGGCAACGTGTTCCGCTACTCGCTCACCCCTGATGTGTTGGCGATCTTCCCCAATCACGGACCGCTGAGGGGCGAAACCGAAATCGTAGTTGTCGGCATCAATTTCGCCAACACGTCGAGCCTGAGCTGCAAATTCGGAGAAAGCGACATTGTTCAAGCCGTGACGTTTCTCAACTCAACGCATCTCACGTGCATCTCTCCGGCGGGGCGCCACACAGGCGACGTCTTTCTTGAGGTCTCCAACTACGGGCTTCTTCGAGACGCGAGTTTCACGAACAGCGGAAAGGTCTTTTCGTTCGACAAAGACCTCGTGATCGAGACCGTGACGCCCTCGCTCGGTCCAGTCACTGGCAACTTCTCGGTTGCGCTCACTGGCGGACCGTTCCGCAAAACGGACCGCACACGCTGCCGGTTCGCGGAAGTCGTTGTCTTTGCGACATGGATCAGCTACGACGAGATCATGTGCATGGCTCCGCCACATACGCAGGGCGTCTTTGCCCTCGAGGTGACTCAGAACGACCAGGACTACATTGACACGGGATTCCCGTTCTACTACTACGTGGAGCAAGGCATTCGGCGCATTTACCCTGTGTTTGGCCCTGCGTCGACTGCAGGTACGAATGTGATTGTTGAAGGTTCGGGGTTTGTGAACTCGTCTCTGCTCGCATGCCGATTCGGCTTTGTGGTCTCCCCTGGCGAGTACATCAGCCCTACGAGAATGAAATGCGTGACGACGCCCATGTCGCCGTACAGCGGTGGGTTGCAGCCCGTGCCGCTCTCCGAACACCGCAACACGAACCCCGACCCAAGTCTGGGAAGCGTGTACTTGTTTCCAGACGCGTACTACTATCCGCAGTACTGGAGTCGCCTGGTCTCGCTTGAAGTATCCAACAACCGACAGGACTTCACACTCAGCGGAGTGAATTTCCTCTACTATCAGGACGCAACGCTCTCGGCAATCTACCCGCAGAGCGGTTATGATATTCCCGAGCTGACGGTGTTCGCGAAGGGTAGCAACTTCATCAACTCGACGTCGCTGACTTGCCGAATGGGGCTTCAAATGTTCCAGGCGACGTTCGTGACGTCCCAGCTCTTGCTCTGCACTGCGAAAGACGCAATGGCGTACCAGGATCCTCGCCGAGACACCAGAATCAAGGCTGGGCGACACGCGCTTTTCGAGATATCAAACAACGGCAAGGACTTCACGAGCTCCCATCTGGTGTTTGAGTTTCTCGGATCGTGTCCGACTGGGTACTATTGTCCACAGGCACTGGCTGGCAAAAGCGCAAAATGCCCTCGCGGCTCGTTCTGTCCCGGCGAAGGGAACCGCAACTTCACGTTGTGTCCACGGGGCACGTACCAGCCTCAGATGGCGATGCCAGCGTGTCTGAGGTGTCCTGTGGGCTACCACTGTCCCCACACGGGCATGCATGTTCCTCGCATTTGTCCCGCGGGGTTCATTTGCGACGTCACTGGGATTGAAGACGCCGAGCAGCCCTGTCCCGAGGGTCACTTTTGCCTCGAAGGAACGGCCACAGCGTCGATTACGTGCTCTCCGTTGGCGCGCACAGGCATTCTCGTCGCCTCCACTACCGAGGGTGAAGGCCCCGTAACGTTACGTCGACGCCCTAATCGGGAGTTCTTGCAAGCAGCGATAGGCACACGGCGGAGCGGGTGCTGGAACAACGAGACTGCGGACTTCGGGCTCCAGGTGAGTAGCCTTCCCAGTCGATTCTGGATGGAATTGAGGAAGCTTCCACTAGCCCCCGGTGCGGTGTTTGCGCCGATCCGAGGGCGTTTCTGTCTGGATGACTCGTGTTTGCAGCTCGCAGACACGGACAACTACCAGGTCCAGGACGAGAGCTTTGACTATTCGTCCACAAGTTTTCCGCTTCGACGCCCCGTGCCATGCCCGAAAGGAACGTACTGTCATCCGGGCACAGCTGGGAATGATATGACAATGAAGAATTACTCGACACCGCAGCCGTGCTTTGAGAGCATGTACTGTCCGGAAGGCAGCGTCAGTCCGCTCGGGTACGGCGAGTGCGCGATCGGGTTCTACTGTCCATTCGGTACGCGGATTCCGTGTCCCGCAGGCACCTACTGTCCTCGCGACGGTCACTTCGCGCCGATTTCCTGCCCTCCTGGTCAATTCAACGCGATGGCAGCACAAGCAAACTGCACGACGTGCCCCGTGGGGTTCATTTGTCCAGGCTTCAACCGCTTGATGCCTGTGCTCTGTTCTGCAGGGTATGTGTGCAGCAAACGCGGCTTGTCGTCCCCAAACAGCCTCTGCCCAAAAGGATTCTACTGCCTCGAAGGTACCGCGACATCCGACGGGTTCCGCAACGACACACGCCTGCGTCCGTACCCGTGTAAGCCAGGCACCTACTGTCTGAAAGGTGTGGTCGCTGACGAAGTTCGTATTGGGGACTACAGGTATGCGCAGAATTGCACCGAAGGGTTCTACTGCGAGCTCGGCTCGTCATCACCCTTGGGCTCTGGGCTCTGTCCGCCAGGTTTCATCTGTCCAAGTGGTACAGCAGCACCTATTCCAACCGACGTGGGTAAATTTGCGAATTTGGAAGGCACGGTCTCTGCTGCTGACTGTGCACCTGGGTACTACGCGCCAACGATCGAGTCGACGATGTGCGTCCCGTGCCCACCCGGAACAAGCTGCGAGAACGACGGTACAGCAGTGGCAGCCGTGTGCGGCCCTGGGTCATACCGCGGCAGTTTAAACGCTGACGGGGTCTCCTGCCTTGCCTGCCCACAGGGTACCTGGTCCAAGAACTGGGAGATTCGCGGTGTCGAAGAGTGCATCAAGTGCGCACCGGGTGTGGTCTGCCCCATCGATGGGATCACGCATCCGTGCACAAGCGACGACCTGCCGCACGTGTTCGTTCCACTCCTTCAGAACCTGTCGATCGCTGAGTGTCTCGATAAGGGCGATGCCTACTTTTTTGGCGTGCTGCTCGAGCCGTGGATTGACGAACTTGGACGCGGGCCGCATTTCCTCCCATCTCGGGACGGCAAATGCTACGAGAACTTCCAGTCGCGCGGCTCGGTTCTCTACCAGCGGCTGACGGATTTCCATGGCGCGATGTACGAGCTAGCGTCTGGAGTTCCGCACCAGGGCTACGGCGACGTGGACCAATACCCACCTCCGAATATTTTCGGCCGCGGTTCGCTCGCGATCGGCTTGCAGGTGGCGCAGATGTATGATGTTGCGCGCAACTGCACTCAGGGCTTCTTTCACAAGGGTCAGTGGTTCCCGGGAACGTGTGAAGCGGACATCTTTTGCTCCGCGACGTCTGCCTCCTCTGCAGAATTTGTCGCACAGGCTCAACCGTGTCCAGAAGGCTACGTGTGTGACCTCGAGACGACCGCAGAGAAAGCGTTCTCGCACTACTGTCCTGGTGGCTACGTGTGCGGACCCGGGACAACCCCAGATCTGAGTATCCAGTCGCCACGAGGGCAACTAAACGAGCTTTGCCCAGCTACAAAGTTCTGCGGAGAAGGCACGGCCGAGTCACAGAAGGACCAGAGCGTGTGTCCTGCTGGCTACTTTTGCCCCACGGGGACGGTGAATCCATACCTCGGATACATTGCGAACGATGCAATGCGCCGCCGTCTCACAATTGACGAGGCGAATCCGTTCCTGTACATGAACTACACAAAATATATCGCTGACGGCGACATTCGCATCGTCTCGGCGCACGACATGCATTGCTTCAACGGCATTGACGATGACCTCAAGGCGATTTTCCACCGAGCGCATCGCTCTGAGATTGACGGCAACGATGATTCCAGCGCCGTGCTGGTAAACCGCGCGATCCAGCACGACCTCAAGTGCGCGCGAGACCATAAGTGGCGCCACGTTGAGCTCGCGATCCGACGCGATGACTGCGACTGCGTGGCTCAGGTGAAGGTCGTGCAGCGCGTGTTCCAGCTCTGGAAGTGCACAGCGACGCCGTCAGTGGCAGATCCGACGATCTACGACCCGAACCTGTACGGATGGAAAGCTGCTCACCTATCCAAGCCAGTGTGCCGTTTTGCCTCCGCTGAGAGTGCGAGCGGGTTCATCGACTTGAGTCAGCAGATCAGTGGCGCTGGCCTGCAGTTCCAGTTGACGTGGACAGACTCAGCAAGCGTGACGTCCTACTCAGCACTGAAAACCTTGGTCACCACCAAATACCAGGCTCATGTGAGTGAAATCCCGTCGATACGAACAGACGTGGACCCGTTCCTCTACGATCTCAATCACGCGATCGACGTGGTGGAACATTTCGGAGAAGAGACCCCGGCGATGGTTGGGTTTGTGCCTGGTACGAATGAGGAACTCCTCCGTCTCGACACGTGCGCGTGCTCGAAACTTTTCAAATGCCCCAATGGCACAATGTCTTCGATCGGCTCGGACGATATCTACTACTGCCTGAAAACGGGCTCGGAGATCCTCCAGCGGCTCACGCCAATTCCCCTCTCGCATCCCCGCTTGATCAACGGATCGGACTACCAAGCGCTCTCGGGCATGAACAAAGGCATCGGCAGCATCCTCCTGCAGCCGCTCGAGGTCGCGACGATTACGATCAACACGACGCAGATATCCACAAACATCACGTACAAGGACCACTATCAGATCTCCGTGTACACCAACTGCAAGCCATGCCCGCCGCGCTACAAGTGTGAATTAAAGAGCATCCCGCCGATTTGCTCGTACCCAGACAATGACAACACTACAGCGACAGCACTGTACACCCAATGCATGCAGGAGAAAAATGACGAGGGCATGTGCCAACAGATGCCGTTCTACTGCGAAAAAAGAAGTATCCCGACGACTGACGCAACCGGCGCGAACGTCAGCACCGTGATCCCAGGCTGCTGTTCGTGCGAACGGCGTGAGATGCCGCAGTACTTTGAGGACACCACGCAGGACCTGGGGTACCCGGACAACAAGCACGGGTACCTTCAGTTTAGCATCGCGGCGGTGGAGCGCACAGAGCTCACGATCACGCTCGAGCTGCTCCATGGGCTCTACGTGCAGGACTTCGAAGACGGGCTCACGGAAGATCGGTTTGATTTGAACATTTTCACACCTTCGCGCGCTGACTACACGCCCGCGACACCGTCGATGAACGCGTTCTTCTCCGTGATCGACCAGTCTAGCTACTCTAACCTGGTGCTGCCGTTGAACCTGCCCGAGTCGCGCCGACGCATCGCCGGCACACTCACCTACGAGTACGACGTGGAGGAGCGGATTTTCATTGACCGCATGTCGGACATCATGGTCGGTGACCCGACGTTGCCCGCGAAACACGGGTTCATCCGCAACAAACTGCAAAACTCGCTGGGGATGCTGCTCGCATCGTCACCAAACTCGGGTAGCAGCAATGTGAGCAGCGCCAATTCCACGGCCAAGCCTGTGGTCGCGCCAAATGACTACTTCAACCTGTACCCGACGTTGGACGCCCGCGAGACAATCGTGTACTCAGATACGTGGTGGTCGCAGAAACTCGATGGCTCAGAGTTCATCGCGCTCTCCTACTTCCCGTTCTTCTCATCGTGTCGGGGCTTTGACTCGCACATGTGGATCGCAAAGCTGCTCGAGTCCCATCCGGACTGCGACTACGTGAGCTACGACGAGACGGTCGAAGTGAACCAGTACCCGTGGAAGAAGAAGACCGTACCGAACGCAGATAAGTGCGTTATCCAGTACACGGTTGAGTCTACGTCCTCATCGGGGAAGACTACATTCGCGACGCTACAGCGAGGTATCAGTCTCTCTTGCGCCTACGAGGAAAACCTGGAAGGTGGCGCAGAGAAACCTCGATGGTACGAAGCCGCGACTGGCACGACATTGTTCTACATGACCAAGGACCCAGCGTCTCCGGACGATTTCGTAGGGCAGGAGGCGAGCGCCAACCCGTTGTGGGGCCGCTCTGACACCTTCGCGTCGTACCTCGGCACCGACAACCTCATCGCAGTCACAGGTAAAGAGAGAACTCGACAAAGATACTGGCACTGCTAAGCTAAACTGACTCTGATGTTGTCTGTTTTGTATTTGCTTTCGTAGTCGGCAAGAGCCCCGGACTGCAGCTCGCGGTTCCGCAGGAAGTGTACCTGAACCTGACATACTACCAGATGACGCCCGGCACGAAGCGCCTCGTGGAAGCAGAAGTGAACTTTGGTCAGCTCTGCACAGTGTCGCGCTCGGCAGACATCATCGCCAAGATGGCGAAGAAGAAAATTTACCCGTGCGCGATTAGCAAGGCGACCAACAAACTGGCGTCCTCCGAGTACTCGCTGCTGGTCTCCTGGGAGCCGCTCGACTGGTTCGCGCTCATGAACCTCTTCCAGTTCACAGTGGACGTCTACCTCGTGTTTTTCACGCTCGTCGGCATCTTGAGCATCATCCAAGGGGTACGTGCATTCGCTTAATGCCAAATGTGTGATGATGGTGATGATGATGCTTGGGACTTGAATTTGTATGGCAAGCTAATATTTGCTTTTCGACTGTCTAGATGATCATCTGGATCATCAACCGGCTGTTCACAAAGATGAAGAAGCCACCGAAGTTCCGCATGAAGATCCTGCTCAAGAATATCGCATACCCGCCGTGTGTGGGCATCCTCCTGGCTGTGATCCCGATCCTCGTCACGTGCGCGTTCATCTACATCTGGTGGTACATCTTTTCGTCGAATGCACCACTCACGAACCCGAATTCGGTGTCTTTTGAAGGCGTCGCGGGCGACTGGCTCGACCAGATCTCGCTCACGCAGGACCGTGTGACAAAGTACAAGAAAGGTCGCGTCGGGGTGAGTTTGGTCGTCGCTGGGGTCTACCTGATGGTGCTCGGCGCGCGGCTGATGGTGCCGGAGACCCTCGATCCGCAGTACGAAGACAACGCGTACAAGGAGATGGCCGCGGCACCAGACGACCCGTTCGACGTCGAGGACGAGAAGGAGAAGCCCGAGGAGAACGAATTTTGGGAACCGCGCCGGTGGAAGCAGGCGAACCTGATGCTGCTCACGCTCTCGTTTATGGGCGTGCTGCTCATCATCTGGGAGTTCTCGTACTCGTCCATGTTCACCGACCATATCTACACGTTCCTTGTGGCGTTCAAAGTGCTGCGCAACATCGTGGAGATCTTGATCGAGAATTTCCTCTTTGAGAAACTGCTCGTGATGCCGTTCGTGATCGTGCTCTCACTCTCGGAGAGCATGATCGCGATGGGCTCGGCGGACTTTCTTGGCTTCACGCTCTTCTACTTTGTGAACCTGAGCTTCCTGCTCATGGAGCGACTGTACTTTGCGCCACTGTTGCGCCATCTCTGGGGCATGTGGCCCAAGTGGAAGCTCATGATGCACCGCAAGCTGCGCAAGCGGCGTCGCCGTACGCGCGAGCAGAAGGCACTGGACGAGGCCGAGTGGCACCGCGTGTGCGAGAAGATCGACAACCAGGCGGCAGGTGTCGAGTCCGTGCTCGAGGGCGTGACGGGCTACTGCGTTGTGTTCACCGAGCTGTTCCTGACGCCCGTGTTGCTCATGTTTCAGGTCGTTTTCAGCGAAGACACCAAGATGCCCGAGCTCTACGGCGTGAAGCAGACCGACTTGATGTACTACTCACTCTTCTCGCTCTTCATCATCCCGAGCAACCTGGTCATGGGTGTGTTCCAACTCAACACGCTGGAGCTGGCGCACGGGTGGAAGATCTACGAGTACGTCTCGTACCAGAAGCACCGCTTTGCCACGCGCGACCACCGGTGGCAGATGCGTGACGGCGCTAAGGACGAGAGCATCCACCCGGCGTTCCAGAGTCTGGATCTGCTTTGCATCTCGTCGCAGTTTTACTTCCTCGTGACGATCTACGCGATGGGCATCCTGCTCACGATGTACGGCACGAGCGTGTTCCTGCGCTACCAGTACAACCTCTTTGGTGACGTGGTCACGGTCGTGATCCTGCTAGTGGTGACCATGTTTGCGCGAGCGCTCGAGAACGCGTGCATGCGCATCGGTGACCGACTGGGCGTGTGGATGCAGAAGCAGCTGGACGGCACGCTGGACGACGAGATCGCCGCGAAGCTCATGCTCGGGGCCGGACGGCAGAGGGACCTGGAGCGCGAGCGCCTGGAGCTCCAGGCGCTCAACTCGGAGCGCTTCCGTCACCGGTTCATGGAGCGCAATCGGCCATGGATCCTGCAGCACTTGGCGGAACTCTTCACGCCGCGCACGCTTGCGACCGAGGGCCAGGACGGTAGACCCAATTCCGAGTACGTGCGCGACATCTATCACGAGCTGATGAACATGGGCGAGGGCCGGCGACTGCATGGCGATCGCTCCGACATCTCATCTGACTCGGAGGACGAGCTTGAGAAGATGCGTCGCCAGTGGTCGAACGTGCCCGTGGACGGCGCGTCACGGGACTTGGCGCTCTACTGGCTCGCGCGCGCGAGGAAGCGGCGCGTGTTCGCCAAGCTGGTCGTGGGCATCATCGCCAACAACAAGCAGGCGGCGTGCTCCGCGTGCCAGAAGAGCGAGGAAGGCGGCTACACGATGCATGTGGACCTAGCGAACGCCGAGCAGACGGCGCAGGACCACGCGGCGATCGACCGCCTGATCTACGGCTTCGAGGACGAGTTCGGCGAGCAAGAGATGGACGGTGACCTATGGAAGGCGTACTTTCGTAAGCACGCGACGTACCTCACGCTCTGCAATGTCTGTCTCTCAGCGCTGCAGCAGAAGCGGCTTGCGCGCATCGTCAAGCAGCCGCTGGCCGGCCCTCGCAAGCTGCGCGACGATGAGTTTTCGTCCGACGAAGAGGACCAGGAGACTGTGGCGTTCGAGCCGCTCGTGGTCGGCCGCAGGTCGGTTGAAGGCCGCGTGATTTCCAAGTGGCTGCTCGCAGCGCGCAAGCGGCTCGGCGGCATATTCCCTCGCGAGCACGCGCACAAGGAGATGGAGGCGTACGCGAAGAAGATGCGCACCAAGAAAGCGCGCCGGGGCAAGCAGGCGCACGTCGACTCGGACGAGGAGGACCCGTCCAAGCACTGGAAGCTGTCGCTGAACGAGGCGTCGCGCGCGATCGCGATCAAGTGGATCTGGCAGGCGCGAGACACGCGGTACGTTGTGTTCTGCGACCTAGCCGCGCAGATGCGCAGCAAACTGGGCGAGATGAGCGACAAGCTGCTCGAGGTCGACGACTGGTTCTACGGTAAGGAGCTACGGCTGGACGGCGTACGGCTAGTCGAAGAAGGCAAAGAGCTTCATGCTGAGCAGCTGCACGCTGACAAAGACATGGCGATCAAGATGAGCCAGACGCAGCGCGACTTCGACGCGTTCGAGAAGGAGAAGCACAACGTGATGGATGTGGAAATCCGCACGTTCCAGCAGATCCTCGAGCGCGAGAGCGACGAGACCAAGAAGCGCGCCGAGGCTCGCGAGCTGGAGCTGCTGGCGCTGCACAAGAAGAAAGAGGTCGAGTTCGCTGAGATGCAGAAGCTCGCGCGGGACGAGGGATCGCTCACCACGGTGCTCGTAAACGAGCATCGCGCGTACCTGCAGAAGATGGAGGAAGACCGCGTCGCGGAGATCAAGAAGATCGTCGCGACCGCGGCCGACAAAGAGAAGCAGAAGAAGGACGCGTTCGAGCGCAAACTTGCGCTGACCGAGAGCGCGATCCAGAACCGGCGCGCGCTCGCGCAGCACCGCCTGCTGAGCATCCGCAAGGAGGCCATGAACGTGTTGCGGCTGCGCGAGAAGAGCTGGCAGACGCGCACGAGCGGCTGGATGGATAAGGCGGCGCACAAAATCACCGTGCGCGAGCAGGAAGAGCTGGAGGCCAAGGTGAACGAGAAGAAGCGGCGCAAGCGCGTCGTTCTGGCACAGTGACCATGCTCTACCTTTTATGAGAATAGCATCAAGCTTAGCGCGTCTCACAGTCAAGTCGAAGATCACTCCCCTAAAGGTATTCTTCGATCAGTATATTGTCGAAGTCAAAAATCACGCCCAAGTATTCGGAGGTTGCTTCTGAAAAATCGGATACCTTGGATACTGATTGATACTCTGCTCCGCTTCACGAATTTTTGCACACACGTGTGTCAAGTGAGCCATAGAAGACGCGATCTGGTCGTGCACAAGAGCCACAGACATCCACATCTCGATTCTTGCAGCCATTTGCTGCTACAGCGGTCTGCCCACAAGTCATTTCCTGTTCTCGATGCACAATGATCGGTCCGATGCTCGTTTCGTCTTCTGAAAGTAACTCATCTACCACACAAACACCAGAAAGCCAAAAGGATGAGCATGCACATGAGCTCCCAGGCGTCAGACAAAGCATCAAAGAGAACGAAGTAGACAATCCTTCACTTGCTCATGTGTTGTCGAAATCACGTCAGCTTACCGTATACCCACGCGCCATTTGCGAACTGTGGAGAAGACATTTCGCGGGAATGAATACCAAACCGGGACAACCTCACGCTCCCTTTGGGAGACATCAGCGCCACTGGTACGGAGCAGCCTAGCGGCCAAGGGCATCTCCACGCTCCAAGACTTCCTCACACCCGGTTACCAATGGCCGAC
>JALBZD010000469.1:0-25759 GCA_038050675.1 Globisporangium cylindrosporum | reverse complement strand
GTCGTTCACTTCCGTCACGAGCTTCGACAGGTTGCCCCACTGCATCTTGCGGCATTCGTGGTGGAAGTCAAACCAGACGTACGCGATGGGCTCCGAGAAAAGCTGCGAGATCGCTGATGATGTCGAGACCGCCGCTGTTGATGTAGCTGTTGCTGCGGAGGAAGATGAGGGCGACAAAGAGCCCTGGAGAACCGCACCGGCGCTGTTGGTGCCGTTGCTACTTCCGTTGATAGACGAGGACAAGCAATTCGACGGCGTTGCGTGTTTTCTAGCGCTGAGTGATGTACTGTGTGGGTCTATCGGATGAAAATGAGTAGTATTCAGTGGCAGCGAGCAGATGGAAACTCCGCAGCATCAAACATGTTGACCGGGTGCATCTCGTTCTGGATGCAGCAATATTGTGTTCCTCATCAAGCTGAGGGACTTCGTCTCGGTTGGAATGACAACAGACGCAGGGTACCACACAAGCGACAGTACCCCGATCTTCTTTTTTTCTCTCAACGCATTCCGTCCATTCATTACACTGGTTTCTTTCTCTTTATTGCACTTCTTGTTCTCTTCACACATACCGAGTGGGTGCGATTGATGCATCTACCTATCCATTCACTCGCGCATTCTTACTTTATGGACTAGTGACCTCTTCCGTGTCAACCATGCCGTCGATCCAGCCCCAGGCGATGACCGAGATGCGGCCTTCATCGCGTACCGGGTTGTCCTGCAGGATGCCGTGGCGCCAGATGATGTTCGTGTCCTTCGCGAACGCGTACAGACAGCCGTCCGGCTGCGGGATGCTCACGACGGTCTTTGTGTCCGCGTGCTCGAACGCGGCGTCGCGGGTCGCGCCGAACGAGATGCCCACCGTGAAGTTCTGGATCGCCGCGATCTCGGGCTTCACCGCCGCGGCGTCAAAGTGGAACGGCTTCCACTGCGACGTGTCCTTGTACCAGTTGAAGCGCGTGGCCTTGACCGACATGTTGAAGAACTTCTTTACGCGGCCGATCACGAGGTCGAACGTCGGGCAGTTGTTCTTCCAGCGGGTCTTGTCGTCCGCGATCAGGTGCGTGCCGTCAATCTTGTCGTTGCCGTGCCACATCTTGAGCAGATGCTCAGGTGGGATGCCGCACGATTCAATCTCCGCTACCAGCTTCGCGTACAGCTCGCCCTTCTTGAAGTCACTAAACAGGTTCGGCACCAGCAACACGTCACGCGTGGTCAGCGACGTCGAGAACTTGTCGTTCTTCGAGCCCAGGTCGTAGGTCACGCGGAGGTCCACGGGCTTCGTCATCGGGTCAAAGCACTCGGTGTTCTTCTTTGCCGGGCGGGTCTTCTTCTGTTTCTTCTTGCTGCCGTCTGCCTTTGGTTTGATGCTCTCGCCATTCGCCTCGCTCTTCTTACCGTTCTTGGTGTTGTTGCTGTTGTTGTTGGCAGCCTCCTTTGGCTTTCCGTTCACATCTTCCTTGTCCGCAGCAGCAGCGCTCTCAGCGTTCTTCTTCTTGTCCTTTGGCTTCCTCTCTCTCGGCTTCTTGCTCTTCTTGGTGTCCGTGTTCGCGTCGACGGCGGCGGCGTCCGATGCCTCCGCGTCCGTCACGCCACTCGCGTCCTTCCCGTCCGCCTCACCACCGCCGCTCTTCTTCTCCGGGATGGTCACAAAGTGGTTCTTGCGGCACTCGTCGCCGTATTTGCACGTACCTGAACGATAGAACTGCGTGCACAGCTGCTTATCGTGCACGTGGTGACAAGACGCGCTGCGCATGCACTTCTTGTTCATGAAATAGCGACACACGTTCTTGAAGAGGCCGTCCTTGTCCACAAAGTGCGCAGGCGCTCTCGGGGCTCTTGGGGCCTTATCGGCATCGGCAGGAGCATTAGCAGCAGGAGCACTAGTAGTAGGCGCTTCAGACGTAGCAGGTGATGTAGCTACTGGAGCGGCAGCAGGGGCAGTGGTGGATGCAACGTCCGCCATGATACTTGTTCGTTCGTTCGCTTGTTTGGATTCAATCAAGATCGCGGTTTCTCACGAGCGATGTATTTGGGGTCGCACAGATTCGACCCCCTCTTTGCTCTTCAAATGATTTAATTCGCCTCTTTATTTGCATTGAATCTAAACGTGGCTAATCGTGTGGTGTAAGTTTGTTACTTGAAAATGAATATTCCTCTTTAGTCATAATGAAGAGGATTGACGTGTTACAAGAGGCGTTGCAGTTTATTGTGTCTATATCCACGTTCTTCAGTATGCGCTGCGAGTGCGGGCCATTTGTGTAATTTCTGGTTTAGTTGGCCACGCACAGAGCGTGGCTTTGCTTGTGGCTTGCTCACTTTGCCTTGCTGCGTTGGCACCAGTCAAACAAAAGGCCCGAGGTTTTTTGCGCAGTTGTCCAAACACGACTTTCCCGTTTTTCTTCGCTTTTGAAAAACCTCGGATGCTGCTTCAAAAAACCTAGCAAAAGAGCAGTGTGGGCTCTTTGATTGGTCGATCTATTTACGTTCCACCAATCACAGTGCTCCGAGCCTAAAGCCCTGCTGTCAACCGCAAACAGCCTCCCTGCAAGAACTGGCGCTTTCCAGCACCAACTTGCGTGTGTGTTTGTGTGTGTGGTTTTCTTTCTACTGCCGTGCGTGTGTGTGTATCACTAAAAGGCAAAGCAAAGCAATTCCCTCATCCCATCCCCTTGCTAAAATTGCTTGAAGGGAAAAAGAGGGAGGCTGCAACGAAAGCCTGGCATACAAACACCAAGTCAGAGCTCAAAAGCGAAACAGTTCGCTCTTCACATGGAAACAACAGAACAGAACAAAAAGGCAAGTGGAAAGTATTTTTAAGCAGATTGTCACCGCCTGTTCCCTCGTTCCAAGTTTGTCCATCGCATAGAGAAGAAAAATGAAGACCACAACCAGCCAGCCAGCCAGCACCTTCGCTCTCATACTCGCAGTCAATCAAATGCTGCGGGTCACAAGAGCCGCCGTAGAAAATAGCCGGCGAGAGGTGCCCAGAACGAGTTGGATGCGGTCAGAGCGCCAAGCGAAAGAGTGGGTCTTACTGGAGGTGTGTCCGGCTCGTTTTTTGACTGCTTGCTTGCTTTGCCCTTTTGTTTGCCTGGATTTGCTGAATCGCTCCTCCCACACTGTGCGAGAGAGGCTGGGTTTGCATATAAAAAGCGCCTCAAAAGATCCACAGTCTGTTGGCTCGAATCTCCTCCTCCCAGCCCTATTTGTGGCGAAAAAACCTCGGGCCAGAACACATCACACCCACCCACACAACGCTACACACTCGCTCTCAACTGCCTGAAAGATAGAACAGCAGGTTCAAGTTGGTCGCTTTTGCTTTGCTGTAGTTTTGGTCGCCTTTGGTCTGTTTGCTTGCCGAGGTTATTTGAGGTTTTTCGCGTGCTGCTGTTTGTTTGTGTGGGGAGGGAGCGAGAAAGGAAGGAAAAGGAGATGGTTGTATCCGTTTTGCTGTTGTTGCTGGTGTGTTTCCCTATCAGGGGGCCAGAGCCCGAGGTTTTTTACACTGCTCTCCTCTGTCGCTCTTGCTACAGGGGGCCGCCCTGTGTGAAGGAAGAAGCAGCAAGCGAGCAAGCCCGCTCTGTTGTTTTCCGATACTGCGCTCTGTGTGGGAATCCCCAGTTTAAATTTGCGCTCCATACAAACAAGCCTCGCAAGTTTCCCAGCCAAGCCAGCCTCGCCTTCGCCAACACAAGTCGTCGTCGCTGTTTTCGCAAATTTCCGAAACCTCTCGCTTTTTTTTTGAAAAAAGTTTGAATCAAGCAAGCAAAATGGCGCGCGGAGTGGGCCGACCAAAGAAGACCGACGCCAAGGGCAACGACGCGCCGATGCGCAAGCAGCGCAAGAAGAAGGACAAGAACGCGCCGAAGCGCGCGCTGTCTGCCTTCATGTTCTTCTCGAACGACATTCGCGACACGGTCAAGCGCGAGATGCCGGAGCTCGAGTTCCTGCAGATCTCGTCCGAGATCGGGCGTCGATGGAAAGTGATCACCGACGAGGACAGACGGCCGTACGACGAGCTTGCCGCCGCCGACAAGAAGCGCTACGCGGAGGAGAAGGAGGACTACGTCCCAGACCCGTCGTTTGAAGCCACCAAGTCATCGCGCAAGAAGAAGGACCCAAACGCGCCAAAGCGCGCGCTCTCGGCGTACTTTTTCTTCTGTAACGAGATCCGCGAGGGTGTGCGTGCGGAGAACCCAAACAAGAAGATCACGGAGATCGCCACGCTGCTCGCCGAGAAGTGGCGCGCGCTCCCAGAGAAGAAGCGCGTCAAGTACCAGAAGATGCACGAAGAGGCAAAGCTCAAGTACCAGTCCGCCATGGACGACTACAACTCGGTCAAGAACGGCGTCCTGGAAGACGAGGATGAGGACGAGGACGAAGACGATGAGGACGACGAATAGGCGCTTTGCGTGCTCTTTTTGTTGCTGCCGCCGTTGCAAGCCTGCAGGCGGTTGCTGCTGTTGATGCCCGCTCGCTGGCGCGTGTGCCCACCAAGCCAAGATTAGTTGCATCCTTCGCTTCCGCGTTTGAGCCCTGCAAGCCACCAGCGATGGTGGCGCGCGGTGACGGCGTAGGGAGAAAGGGATATTTGCGGACCCTCCACCCGTTCCTTCCCGCGTGAGTGCGTTGCGGCGCAGCGGATGCTGTATACTGCCGCGCTCACATGTGGAGGGGGTTCCTTTAGCGCAGGAGAACACTTTGATATATTTTTATTTTAGGTTTTGAAACGTGGTCTGAAGGATTATTGATTTTATATACGTTCATAATGGGAGAAACAAAGCACACAAACAACCGAAAGCGTCACCTTCTCCTCTGTCTCATTGCATTGCATTTGCACTCCCGCATCACATCCGCTAACTGAAGCACCATGGTCACTTTGTCTGCTTTGTGTGTATGGCTCTTATGTGTGGAATGTGCATGTTGCTTGACTTGGTCGTGTCCAACAAACATGCACACACCGCACAAAAAGTGAATGTTGCTGTGGTTTGTGCATGTTGAAGTTGCCCATGTCGTCGCTATCTTGTTCCCTCGCTCGCTTTTCAAAATCCCGAGTCAAAATGAAAGTGAGCAGCTCTGGTCGGGTTCATTCATGTGACGGGCAGCAGGCAGCAAAAGTCAGACCCACCCATCCAGTGGACACGACCCGGAAGGCTTCTCACTTGACTCGGTCGTATGCAGGCTGGCTGTCTCTCTGTCTCGCGGATCTGTTCCATGGCCGGCTGGCCACATGGCACATGGCACTTGGCGCCACACAATCTGGATCGTCTGAGAGTGGCTACACTCAGACTCCTCGGTCACAGTCTCTATATGACAGAATGACAGTATGGCCTCCATGATGAATGAACAATGAGGTCTCACAGTCCATATCATTGCACTGACATACAACAATGTTCGTCTATATTTCATCCCCCAGTCACAGTTGAGCAGATACAAATGACATTGCATCATCCGGTACGATAGTAATGACGACTTGCGAGAAGAAGGAAAAAACAAACTATTTGCTTTGCTTGTAATTGGTATAAAATTTTTCTAACGAGTGCGCCTTGTATCTCTCTCTCTCTCTCTGTCTGTCTGGTTGTCTTTGGCGTTCATTCAAACCCCTTTGCGGACAAGAACGACCAACTAAGTCTAGGAGAGCAGCGCGTCAAAGTCGGGCGTGACTACTAAGTGACGCTCGACCGCGCCGAGCATGTAGAGGTGCTGCTCCGTGGTGTCGATCGAGTAGATCTCTTCGCAAAACGACGGCGTCTGCGCGGCCGCGACCTCAAACTGTTTGTCGCCAATCATCAACACGGTCTTGCCCGACTTGCGGATGCAGAGCTGCATTAAATCATATGACCGCGAGTTAGTATGACAGCTGACGAATGCACACGATATACCAAGCAACCGCTCTCACCTTGCCGATGAATCCGCCAGGGGCTGTGGCGATCGAGCGGTCGTAGAGCTGGTCGCTACTGGTAGTGAAATATCAAACAGACAAATAGTTAGCCATCGAAATCCACGAACCACCCACACGCATGAGCAGATCTGAACACGCCAAGTACCTGGTTTTCTTTGGACTCGCTTCGTCAGCCGACTCGTCGCTCTTTTTCTCTTGTTGAGGGGCGGACGTCTCCGCTTTCACCGCCAGCTTGGAGCGCTTCTCCGTCGTTTTGGTGGCTTCTGCGTCGTCCATGTTCACGTCCTCATCCTTGCCCTTTGGCAGCGTCGCGATGGCGTTCGCGAGCGGGAGCGTCGTCGGAAACTGGATGAAGATCAGCGCGTCCTCCGGGAGCAACGATTTTCCGTCCTGTTGTGTACGGTACGGTATACAATGGCTCCACGTTACTGCGAGGCGGTCAATGATCACAGGCGACAAAAAAGCATGTCCTACCGAATCGTGGAACACAGCGCCAGCGTGCTCCGGTTCAGGCTGACGAGCGACCGGCAGGCTCATTGGCGCCATCACAGACTTGACAACTGGTGGCCACTGCGATTACAATGACAATCGGTCGGATCAGTACACCGAATTGGCAAGCAACACAATATATACCGAATCAGGAATGAGCGCAATTTTGTACCTGCTCTTCGACTTGCATGGCGTGGAAGCCGTCGTGCATTTGCTGGCCGTTTTCGTCATCCAAGACGCTGATGCCGACGCCATCAGCAGCAGCAGACGATTTGGAGCTGCTCGCGCGTGGCGCTGCGGTGCCGGACGAACTATACGACGATCCGCCCGACAATGTACCAACAAATGTCACCTACATCGACAATATTCCAGACCCACTGAGTCTAATCGATGTCTTATACCCATGCATAAAGTCCAAGCGTCATGCAAGCGCACCTTTCCAGTCGGGAGCTGTCCGCGTCCGCCCCGCCCTCGGCCGCCTCGCCCTCTGCCTGCTTCACCGCGACCGCCGCTGCCAAAGCCGCCGCGAGCTGGACGCGCACGATCACCGCCCGCAAAGTTCACGCGTGGCGACTTGCCTTCTCTCAGTGCGGCATTTGCTTGTTGTGTTCCTGGTGTTGCTACTGGTTTAGTGTCAGGTTGTCCCTCTGTCGCTGAACGTCGCTTCGCGGCCTTCGGCACGAACTGGAGCGTACACACGCGTCAAGAAAAGCATTACCGTGAGTAAAAGAGATATCATAATGTGGCTGCAGGGAGTGCATCGCACACCTTGGGACGGCGCGCTGGAGCTGCTGCGGCTTCGCTTGCAGGCGTGCGCAGAGATCTGGTAGTGAGCGTGGATTGGAGCCATCAATAAAATAGCATGAAGAGAGAGAACTTTGTCAGTACGACGGTGTAAATGGCGGCTACATTGGATGGAAAGCGAGACACAGAGGCACGCGGTGTGGACGTACGTGAGTCGGGCGCTGGACGCGTCGATGCGCGAGCGCACCACGTCATCGTTGTTCTTGCCGGCAGCCATGTGGACCAAGAGCTCTTCTTCTTGCCGCTTTGGTGGTGAAAGAGTGTTGGGCATGCAAGTGGCAATAGCCAATCGCACGCACCACTGGTGTAAATGTGCATAATATTTTGCAGGTTTTGCTATGTGGCTTACACAATATATCATTATACGTTTTATGTGATTATAGAAGAATCCAATTGATGCGTTTGTATCATGATTCGGCAAAAAACATTGCAAGATGATTGGTTGAAAAGATGGTAATTCGAATGGGTACAGTGTACCCAACTTTCGAACGCAACGAACGAGCGAGTGTCTCCGTCAACAAAACAAGAAGACAAAGATGTCAGCTGCTCATCTTGTGCACCTTGCTTGCGGTGTGTATGTGTGCGAGACACAGCGTAAAAGCTTGCTTGGGAGCAGCGCGCCAGTGTCTTTGTTGCTGACAAGGAAAGCTAAAGCTCGCTGCAATAAACATCGCGTTATTATGGATTCGCAATGCACTCGCACGATTGGTTCACATGCAATTGAGAATGCCATGCAGGGTTTGTGTTGTTTGTTGTTCGCTTCGCCGTTTTTGCAAGAGCTGCACACTCCAAACACAAAAGCTAGCTGCGAGCACTGACTTCTCCCTGAAAGGACACCGGCAGTTAAGTCAGCGAGTCGCAGAATGACGACCTTGTGTGAATGCGTCTCATTATTTTACCAAGCGACGCCAACAAGCAAATGCAAGAGTAAGAGCCGCAACTGCCAGATTTGTTTGTTTTGTTTGGCTGGTTGCTTGTTTACATTTTTTTTGGTGTCCTTTCGGGAGATCCACCCACGCAAGGAGTCGGAGAACGAAATTGGAGGAGGGACAGTATTCAGCTGCTCGTTCGGTCAGCCGTAGAGCTTCCAAAGGCAGCGAGAATGGGAAGACGGGATGGGTGAGGCGGATGGGACGGCATTGAAGGCGAGAGCCAGAGCCAGAGCAATGGCGCCTTCACACACAAGAATTTAAAACGGAGCCGCCTTGTCTGTCCTTGCCAGTGAAAATGGAAGAATATAAAGGCGCATGTTGATACAAAAGCAAAACGGACGCTGTCCTCTCAGACAGCCACTGCTTCGCCTGAGTTTGAAATGTATCGAGATCCTTCGATTCGAACGCGCGCGAGGCAAACAAGCAAGAGTTGTTTGTTGTTACTCAAAATCCTGCTTGTTTACTGTGTGTGTGTGCATGCATGTGTGTGCGTCAGCCATTCGTGTGCTGGTCTTCAGAAAATAGAATCTTGGGCCGTTTCGCGAACGCAGTCGACCGCGACGCTCGCTCTCCTCTACCGTTGCGGACACAAACACAAGTCAACTTGTGTGCTGAACACCCAGTCTCAGTTGGGTTAGCTTTTTCGCTTTTTATGGAAGGATGGGATGGATATTCAGCGCGGGTCTGGCGGATCTGGCGGTTCTTGCTGCTGTATGATTTGACACTCGCCATCCATACTAAAGTTCAGTCGAGTTCCCAATTTTGGAGCATGGGAAAATTGCATCATCTCAGCGCGCCTTGTGACACCAGCAAAGCCAAAAACAAGTCAAAACACATGCGACCAGTCGCCTTTGTCCTTTCGGCGAAAAGCGTGTGCAGACAGGAGTGTGTGCGAGTGGGTCCGGAATCCGAGATCCAAATCACGTTGGCTCTGGGAAAAGTGGCTCCTCCTTTTCTCTTTTTTCTCACTCTCTCTATCAAAATCAAACTCTCTTTCGAAGCCCCTCCTCTCGTTTTTTGACTCAGGAAAAGGGAGCCAACTGAAGAGTGCGAGACGATCCCTCTCAAGCAGCAACGCGCAAGAGTGCAGAAACGGTGGCTCCTGACTTCATACCTCTTGTTTTCAGTATGTTCCCCCAAAACAGAGAGGAGCCTCGCCCCAGATGCAGCAACCTGCTTCCCATTTCCCCCAGCCCTACCGTTAGAAATGGGCGAATTTTTTTCGATATCTACTCAAAATATAAAGGATTGCAGGTATAAACCTGCATAAATTCATAATCGGGACACAGTTGGTGGGTGGGTGGAGTCTGCCAAGCACGCAAAAAGCAAAACAAGCAAGTGGAGGGGGGGATGCACACGCACAGCGAGCCTGCTTGTTGTTTGTGTGGAGCTTGCGGGACCAGTCGGTCGAGAGCAAGCAAGAGAGCAACTTGCTCTTTCGGTCCACACTCTCGCTTGTTTTCTGTTCCGAGCCTTTTGTGGTTTTCTTTTTGGCAGGATTTCAGTTCAAAATTTGTTCTTCGTGGAAGTCGGAAGCGAAGCCACCGACCGCCACACACGGCACACGCGCTCACGCACAACCTTCCTTTCCCTCTCGCAATCTGGACCAGACGTCCGTCCAACAAGGTCAGGGCGACGCGAGGCGAGGTGAGCTGTCGAGTCAGTCGCATTGCATTAATCAATCTCGTGCAGTCAGATAGACAGACACACAGGGAAGCAGGCAGGCAAGGCGAGCAGCAGCAACAACAACCACAACCCCCGCAAGCACACAACAAGCAAACAAGTGCAGCATGACAGCAGCAGCGTCCGAGTCGGCGCAGCAAGCGCGCACGTCCAAGAAGCGCAAGAGTGACGAGCCCTCGGACATCCCATCGTCTTCGTTGTCCTCTTCGTCTTCTTCTACCTCCTCCTCTGCGCCCTCACCGCGCGCCGCAGTGCAGTGCGCGTACTGCGGCTTCGCGGCCGCGGATCTGGAGCAGTCGCTCACCCACTTGCGCGAGAAGCACAACACCAGTAACAACAACAACAACACAAACACAAGCCAATCCATGGGTACGTTGTGTGTTGCAATTGCGTGTTTGCTTTCTTGTTTTGTTTTGTGAGCCGAAGCCGTTATTAACTAACAACAAACACATGTTTGCTTTGTGCTTGCATTTGTTTGTCCAGCAGATCAAGCGACGCGCGTGGGTCAGCTGCTGGTCGCGCACGCACTTCAAGATCTCCCATCTGGCACGTCGGCGTCGAGCAACTCGGCGATCCTGGAAGAGGCGCGCGAGCAGTACGCGCGCATTGTGGCATTCTTCACGTCGCTGCAGCAGAAGGACGCCGGCGCCGCGCTCGAGTCGCTGCGACTCATGTTCCAGGACAACCTCTCGATGATGGCCACGCTACAGGACGCGTCGCGTATGGCGCTCGAACACGCGCAGCAGCAGGAGCAGCAGCAACAAGAGAAGAAGAAGCAACAGCAGCAAGCGCAGGACGCCGAAGAGCTACAGAGTCAGCAGCAACTCAAGTTGGAGCCCGTGGTGGCACCACCACCGATGCCCATGAGCGACGGCGCCGAGGAGAGTGATGAGACATCCGAGAGCGACACGGGGCGCGCGTCTATCCACGAAGAAGAAGCCGCACAGGCGCTCACGGGGCTCCGCGCGCAGACCCCACGCGTGAACACCGAGCAGGAGAAGAAGCTGCAGAATGTCAGTGCCGCGCAGCTGTTTGCGAGCCAACTGGTGAGACCGCAAGTGCAGACTCCGAGCCAAGCGAGCACCAGTAGTACTAGTAGTAGCAGGAACGCGGCGTACCCAAGCGCCATGGGCTTCCAGCAGAGCTTTGGTGTGAGCGCGCGCTCGCCACTGTCGATCACCGCGCCGCAAACCCCATCGCTCTTGGGACTGGGAAGCCCAATCTTCCACCAGCCAGACATGTTTGCAGCCAACAAGCTGAACAGCGGCGCAGCGACGCCGTCCGGCACGCTCCCGAGCATCTTTTCGCGACCGTTACTTGCGCCACTTGGGTCGCCGGCTCACAACCAAGAGGCAACCAACATGTTTGGCCACCAGATGCTTCCTACGCCATCCAGTCGAGGACGGAACACTATGAACGGGCAGATCGCACCGATCGCAGACTGGAAGAGCGTCGCGCCTCCGAGTGAACCAAACCCATCGTCTATCACTCTCGGCGCAATGAACCCCAAGGTCGAGCCTTCGCCAACATCCGTGACGCCAGTGACGACAACAGGATTCTACCGCACATTCAATCAGGGCACCGATCAAACCTCTCCAGTGAAGCGGAAGAGCATCACATCGAAGCAGCTCATGGCGACGCCTCACACTGGCCCGCTCGGACTGCCTCCATCCACGGCGTACGCGATCATCGAGCGGAGCCACCCTGTGCGCAAGGCGAACCCTCGCCGATGGACGAAAGAGGAAGACGAAGCGCTTCGTCAAGCCGTCGAGAGCCACCGCGAGAAGAACTGGAAGGCGATCGCTGCTGAGGTGCCTGGACGGAACCACACGCAGTGCCTGCAACGCTGGACCAAGGTGTTGGCGCCGGGGCTTGTCAAGGGCCACTGGTCTCCTCAAGAAGACGATTTGCTGCGCCGACTCGTTGCAAGCGAGCAAAAGAACTGGGGTGAAGTTGCTGCGAAGATCCCGGGGCGAACATCCAAGCAATGCCGCGAGCGCTGGCACAACCACCTCGACCCGAACATTGTGCGTGGGGCCTACACGCCGGAAGAAGATCGCATCATTCTGGAAGCCCAGGCTCGCCTTGGCAACCGGTGGTCGGTGATTGCCGCGATGCTTCCGGGTCGCACCGAAGACGCCGTGAAGATCCGATGGAAATCGCACTGCCGAGTGTGGCGAGCGCGCAAGTATTTAAGAAAGTCTCCTTCGGACCAGCCTGGCGGTGAGGACCATGAGCAAGACGATGAGGATGACGACAGCAGCGACACGGAGTCGCTCTCGGGGATGGAGACGCCGCTGGCGATGACGCCAATGACCCCAGGATACGGCCACTCCTTTGCGTGGCCGACCGCGCCATCTGCTTCTCCTCGAAGCAGCCAGAGCAACAATAGTAGTAATAGTAGCAGCAGCACGAGCAGCACCACCGCCGCCAGCAGCAAGTCCAAGAACAAATCTGGAACAAGCAGCAGCAAGAGCACTTCGGGAACAGGCGATGAGAGTTCCATGGCGGCTGTTGGCGAGAAACGGTCAGTGCGCGTCCAGTAGCGTAATCGAGAGAACTCACTTCAGGCCAAAGGAAAGGCAAAAGGGAGTAGATGCTGTTGTAAATATCTCGCTCGTCTCCATCTCTCTCTCTCTCTCTCTTTCTCTCTCTCTCTCGTCGCCTTTTTTCTCCATGGCTGGCCTCGATTTATGCTGTTTGAGTGAATGATAATGTGAACAAATTTGAAAGTAGTAAGTGCGTTTGTTTCTGAACCATTTTCCACTTTTGTTGTCATTATTTTGTAAACCCTCGCAGTCAGAGTCGCGTCGGTTCGCGTCCCCATCGGTGAAGCGGCAGGGGAGCTTTGAAGCGCAGTGTTGAGAGGAACAAATAACTCAACCATCCATCCAATAGTCAGCGACAATGGCGGACGACGCGGAAGAGCAGGACAAGAACAGCAAGGGGGAAGGCCAGGAGGTCGCCGCGAGAGATGTAAGTGAAGTGGCTCACGAGTACTCTGCAGTATGGTCTCATTGCATCCAATCTCTTTGATCTAACAAACAATGCAATCATATAATCCCTCGTTGGCTGCACTTTAGGATGTGAGCGTGACGCTCATGGGGAACGTGCTCGAGAAGCTCCGCGCGCTCAACTACGAGCGCGAGTATATCAAGAAGAAGGGCATCGCGCCGTTCACCGAGACGCAGTTCGCGGTCATGACGTTCAGCAACCCAAAGTAAGAAAGGCAGACCGTTCAGTCACTGCATACATACTCGCACTAAGTGCCTGGGTTTCTAAACACTCGTCCTCCGTGTTATTAGTGCGCAGTTTACGAGCTTCATCGACCTGATCCAGTACTTGATGAAACAGGCGAACCACGACTTCGTGCTCGACAAGTACGACGACCCGAACACCAAGATCAACAAGTTCATCCTGGCACTCAAAGTGCTGGGCTTCCCTCTCGATTTCCCCGCGTCCAAGCTGCGCCTGAGCTACGGCGAAGCCGCGTGCGCGGCGCTGGATTTCATGTGCGACAAGGCGCTCGCCGCGCGGAACTTTGGATGGACGCGGCCGAGCTACCCGAAAGAGGACTTTGCGGACGAAGCGGAAGTGGACGAAGACGCCGAGGTGGACGCCGACGAGGACGTCCCCATCGAAGAAGAGGAGGAGCTCTACAGTGACATCGCGAGGGAGAAGAGCGGTGAGCAGGACGAACTGGAGCAGTCGTTCCAGCAGATGATCATCAGCGAGGTATAAAAGCTAGAATGCATGCAGGAGGCTGGTGCTACAGCTCATGACAAATAACAATTTTGTGATGTGATGTGTTGCGATTAGGTGGACCCTCTGCTGTGGAAGACAGAGCTTGAGCGCGTTGGCCCGAAGCTCAAGCTGCGCGTCAAGGAGGACGACGGGAAGGAGTGGCACGCGCATATCGAGCGAACCCGGAAGCACGAGACTGTGAGTAAATTGGTTTGCCATACATACAAAATTGTTCGTTGTTGAACTGGGCTCAGAGGTTTGCGTGCTACTTCCTAATTCGTCTCTGGGGCTACTCTTTCAGATCATCAAAGAGCTGCTGCCGTTGGCGAACAACCAGCTCAAGATCATCGGCGGCCAGCTTGTTGAGACGATCCAGCGCATGGGCGCGAAGGAGAAGCTCATCAACAATCAGTATGAGGACTTACGCCAGGAGTACCACCAGCTCAAGGAGAAGCTCCAGGTGATCTCGGATCGCTGCAAGGAAGGCTCAGACAAGGTGAACATCATGACGAACGAGCACGCGCAGATCACGGAGCAGCTGCGCGAGACCAAGACCGTGATGGACGACCGCGGCAGCAAGATGACTGACACGTCGCCGCTCGTGCAGATCAAGGAGGCGCTCAAGACGCTTAGCGTCGAGATCAAGAACTTTGACCTGCGCATTGGCGTCGTCAGGTACACAACAGGGGGAGGATTATTTATTGGTCATGTTGGAGCATGGGTGACAGAACTAACTGAATGGGACCCCGCTTACCATTTATGAAATGACAGCCACACGCTGCTGCAGGCGAAATCGAGGCAGGCGTCCTCGGCGTTCCGCCGCAAAGCCGGCGACGCGCAGTATCAGGACCCCGAGTACGATCAGAGTGACGAAGACTCGAGCTGAGAACGGAACGAGCCGAGCCGGAGCTGCATCCCCTCCCCTCCCCTGACCCGGTCCAACCACTGCGTTTAACCAACCGAATCGAAAACAGTAGCGTATGCGTTCGCTCACTTCTCCTCGTGTCCCTCCTGGTTCCTGTTCAGAGCATGGGATTGAACAACGTGCGATAGATACACCCTTGGCGCCAGAACACGTTGTTATATAGTATGGCGTGCACTTGTGCCATGTGTCTCTGTCGCAGCAGTAGGTTCCTTGCCTACCATTGATCTGCGTGGAATGCTCCGTAGCGCACAGCGTGTAGGTGAGCACTCGACGATTCTTGTCTTGCGGAACGTAGTGAGTGTCATGATGACATGCCTCTGAAATTTGCCTGGTCGGAAAGTTGTCCAGGAACCCAAAATAAACTCAGTAACCCAAAATCAGATGTGAGCAGGAGTGATGGTCCCTTTGTTGCCTCTCGCCTCTCTTGCTCCTCATCAGCACCAAGAAAAGCCGTCGAGAGATGCGAAATGACGAGAGAAAAGCAGACTCTCACCCGCCCCCACAGACCAAGAAAGAGCGCTATCTGGCACTAGTACTCCGTCAGATGGGTATTGGTGTCGTGTATGTGCGTACGTGTGTTCGTTTTTTTGTGCGCATTGTTACATGGGCTGCGTCGAAGGACTTCTTGCGGAGAATGTGACGCTTGAGATTGTTTTACTTGTGTAGCTTGGCGGGGGACCTTACCCATGCTTCGTTTTGTCTTTTTTGCCAATAGTATAGAACCCCTTCTCTTGCAGTGAAGTCGAGCTCGCGAGTGACACAGCGCCACGCAAGCGGATGAAGCGAACCAATGATGCTCAGGGTACACCTCGAGCGTCACGTCCATCGATATCGAACGCTGATATGCCTACAGCTAGTGGTTCACGGTGCACCATTACCTCCGCAAGCCCACTTCACAGGATGGGCGCAACACAACCACAACAAAGCAGAAGGATTGCGACGCCTCGACCCCAGTTGGCTTTGACCCCAGGCGGCAATATGCCCACGGCAAGCCCACCGATATTCAGACTCGGCGCAGCACCTCCTCGCAGGGCCGAAACGCCACTCCAACGGCTCAATAGAGTCAACGGAACCCGCTTGCCGTCGACCAAACCCAAGCTTTCCCAGTCATTTCAGTGCGTGAGCACTGCTTGCCCACCGCGGACTCCCAGCGAAGCGTTCCTGAGCCCAAGCTTTCGGTCGCGATTTTCTGCTTCTGTACGGTCAGCAAAGCCACCAATGTCGTCCGCAAAAGCAAAGCTCGACTTCTCTAAAGTTCAGCACTCGGCTTCTGCTGCCCCATCGAAAAGTCCAGCTTCGACGATGAACCAGCCAGCAGCGCGGAAAGAAAACCCAAGGCTGGAGGTGCTTGCACGGCGGATTCAACTGTGTATCGACGAGAGGCGATGGCACAACGCGATGCGAGTGATCGAAGAAGCGCTGCACCAAGATTCCAAGTCTTCGATTTTGCAAATGCAAAAAGCACTGGTGCACAGCCGCATTGTGTAAGTACCATATATTTCGCAGACATGCCTGTCGTCCATCTACTTATCCGGTCAAAATGTAAACTTTCACCAGCGCCGAGGCCAGCGTAAGCAGGCGCCTTGACGCAGAAGCAGCGATGAAGCACCGCCGAGATACAGAGCGAGCTCAGCGATCCCAGCATATTCGACAAGACTTCGAGCAGAGCCGTCACAGAACGTTTTACGACGTTTTGAAAGTGTGCAGCAGCGCAACTGGCGACGAGATCAAGATTGCGTATCGCGTGCTGGTGCGTCAGTATCATCCAGGTAGCAAGACACGCACTGTTACGACAGGCGTTGGTGGATCTACAAGACTTACCTGGTGATCTGATCCTTCTCTTTTGCGTAGACAAAAACCAGAACACGACCGGAGGCGACGAGATCAAATGCATCACTGAAGCTTACCGAGTGCTCTCTGATGCCACTCAGCGAAGAAACTACGACGCGACAATTCACACTAAACGCATGTGGCGTTGATTGTCGCTTCCTTCACCCGCTGTTTGGTTCATTTCTTCGCTCAACAGTCAATTTAGCACAGTTGGTCCACTCGCAATTAGTTATCGTATTCTTCTCACTAAAAACCAAGATCAAGTACTTTTAAATTAGCGCTCGCCACCAGCAGCTCGTGTCACCTTATGCACGAAAATGCCCAAAACTGCTCGGTCGACGGCTCTGGGATGGATCGGTCCAGCACATTCGGCTCCCTTGGAGCGTATACTTTCACTTGCCGAATATGCGTGTCGCGACCATTCTGGTGCATCGCGACGATCGCCACCTGCAAGAAAAAGGTTCGCAGAGGGATCTGCTGAGCATACGCATTCACAGCAGGGCAGATGCACAAATAGTCAGTAAAAGCCAACACGTACAACCAAATGCAGCTTTGATCTCTTCTCACCTCGTCTTCTTCGTCGGAGACACTCAGCGGGATCGTGACCCAGCCGTTTGGCTCGGCAATGCTCTGCGCGTGGATCTCCTTCAAGTCGTGCACCGTCGAGCCGCAGCGGATCGATATTTTCTTGGGCGTGTAACTCTCGTCCAACTTGTAGTCCAGATAGAGCGCCACTTCCTTCAGCGTCATCTTCTTGTGGAACTGGATGTTGATCAAGTGCGGCTGGCTCCCGTCCGACTGCCAATACGTGTCAACATTGTCTGCAGTTGGAGATAGAAAGAGAGAGTGAGTGAGCATGCTGTCAGTGCAAACGCTCACATGACTGCGGGTAGTATCGCGAGTGCTCACTGTCGCGCAGCTGGTCGACACCGTTGCCGGGCTTGGCGGTGGAGAGCGACCAGACGGCTTCGTCGCCAACCTCTCGGCGCGCATCTTCGTGCGCCATTTTGACTGCCTTCCCGCCCTTTCGAATTGAAGCAGCAAGGAGTATGAAATCGATACCCTCCTTATTTTTAGAAAAAGAGGTTTGCTGTCCTCATTAGAATTCGAAATAGAATGAAATTTCAGGTCATTTATAGGTGAAATCGGTCCTCTGATTCCAACCATACGTTCGGTTTAAAATCGATTAGAATGTAAGCTTTACAACAGCCTGAAAAATAGGACAGTAATTAACTTCATATATTTGGCCAATCAGTGATTCGATTTCCGTTCTGAACGCTGATTGGTCGAGCGCTTCAGTATCCAAGTTTCTTACAAACAGCAAGTGAACATGGACACACCCAAACTAGTGTTTTGGGTGTGTCCAAGTTCACTTGCTGTTTGTAAGAAACTTGGATACTGAAGCGCTCGACCAATCAGCTGCTGCTGGCTTCAAGCAACCTCATTGGATATTCACCCAAAATAACACCGTAGCATCCAAAAGAAAGAGCGCCTTACTTGTTTCCCACTCTTTCAAAAGTACTGGACGAGACACAATGGTTGAGAAGCAGGTCGCACGAAGGTAACGCAACGAAGGTTGTACTTGTGTGCCGTTTTGCGCGGGGTTTCCTTTTGAAATTCTACTAACAAAAAAGCAACAACGGAAAAAAAAAATGGAGAAGAACGAGACGGCAGCAGCACTCAAGATCGCCGCTGCAGACGCACTAGCTGGCAGCGTAGACACCCACCACCAGCCGCAGATGCAACTATTGGAGCTACCGACAGACCACCAGAGCGAGATCGATGCGCACAACAATGATGTGGACTCCAGCCTCGAAAGCGAGCGACAGAGACGACTCGGGTCCTTTGAGCTGTTTGATGCTGCAATGGATAACGTTGTCGAGCACGACGGCAACGACGACATTGAAGAAGAGCATGTGATGGTGGAAGCGCCCGAGCACGACGCTCAACCGGCTGAACGTGAGGCAGAGCGATTGAATGTGCATGCAGCGGGTGTTGGAAATGTCACTGAGCCTGCGAACAACGTCGACGTTCCTCAGAACACCGTTCAGCCCCAAGAGAGTGCAGAAGATGTCAGCACTTTAAGTGAGAACGCGAAAACGCAAGCGCATTCGGCACTGATGCTGATGGACTCTCGAGAAACGACAAGCGAGCTGCATTCAGCAAACGAGATCGCAGCCACGTCCCACGCAGTGACAGATATCTCAAGCTCGTCTTCGTCTGCAACTACGAGTATTGCTACGCATTTTGTTCCAGACGAGACACCAGCGATCCATGAAATAGTCAGCGGTTTTGAGAAGTACGAGCCTGAGTTGCTGCAGTGGATTCAAGCGTGTCAATCTGCGGATCCGGGTAAGAAGCTCTACGGATTTACACATTTGATGGGCTCACTCGAAAACTAATGCATTGCTTTATGTACACGTCTATCTGTGTCATTACAGGGCTCCCAGCTTCCCAGGACGATGTGCTGATGTTTATCGAGTCGAAGTTCCCCGAGCTTCTTGAAAATGTCGCAACACTGTTTGAGTGGCTGAGCCAATTTTTGGCAATCTACAATCGAGTCGAGACACCAAGCGTGCTTCCTGATTCGGATCCATCTGGGATCAAGCACTTCGATCGGTTCCCAGAGGAATTCAAGCTCGGTGCCATTCAGCGACTTGAAGAAACAGGAAATTTGGCGAAAGTTGCAAACGAGTTCGGTCTCAAAAGCACAACCACGCTGGTGTATTGGAAGTATCAACGAGATGAGGCAGGCCAACAGCTGGCAACTCGCAGCCATCTCATTGAGCACGGACGGAAAGCCGGATTTGCTCAAGAGCAAGAGCTCCTGGAGTGGGTGCTATCTCACAGAGAGACCCCGATTACGAAACAGGACATCTTCAACTACATGGTTTCTGCCTATCCAGAGTACGCGACGACGAGAACAGCAGCAGCGCTGAAGATGTGGATCGCGCGCTTTCTCAAGAGGCACTTGTCGCCAGGAATGTCTTCGTCGTCGAAAGATTCGCTCGCTGCATTACCTGCTCGTGATGAAATTGAACCGGAGCCGGCTGATAACCTCGCAGAGCCTGCTGCTGCGACTGCCAGTCTACCAGATCCAGAAATGGCGATGTCTACTTCTCCAACAACATTTACAGTAAAGCCACGAGTGGCGTCATCTCTTCCATCCTCCACAAGTGGCCAGACGAGGCGGCGAGAAAAGAGAGGCTGTCCTGACGGATACGTGCTTCACTCGAATGAATTCAAGCTGAACGCATTGCGGAAACTGGACGAGGGCAAAACCATGAGCGAAGTGACTGAGGAGCTCGGTCTGAAAAGCCAGAATACACTCGCGTACTGGAATAGTATTCGTGACAAGCTGGCGACGTCAGAGAAGAAGCGTTTTCGTCTCGCTGGTGGTGGTCGACGAAGCAGCTGTACATTTGAAGATGAATTGCTGACCTGGGTGACGGATCGTCATCAAAAAGGGCAGGGTGAGTTCGCGATATATGTCATTGTCGTTGTTTGTTTTTTTGCCATATTGATTTCTAACATCATCGCATGCTCTTTGCTTGCCATTAGGGACTGACGTGAAAGCAGTTTTGGATTACATGCGGGAATCTCACTCGTCGTTCACAGACGGAAAGAAAGAGCCGACACTGCGCAAATGGATTTTGCGTTTTTTCAAGCGATGCTGGAGAGTCCCAACAACAACTCCTGGCTCGAGTAGTGATGTGGAGAAAGCGCACATCTTTGTGTAGCGTTAGCCAAGATTCTATGGTCGCGCCGTTTCGTGTGATCAGATCTGATTCCAAGCGGCGCTTGGCAGTGAGGGTCTGATTGTGCATTGCAGAATTGGAAAGCGGTGAGCAGAGTGAAGGAGTTGGATTGATCATGAATACAGGAAAACGTGGGAGAAGAAGCTCGCCAAGTGTCAGCTCAAGTCCCAGTGTTATCGAGCAACTGACAGCTCAGCCGCAGCAGCTGGTGCATCAATCACTACTGGACCGCATTAATCTCCGCCATCAAAAGAACTCCCGCAGCAACACACAAGCTCAACAGTTGTACGCTCCAGCGGAACGATCTCACGCATCAGAAACGCCACACCTGAAGTCAAACCAAAGTGAAGATGACACTGCAGCCCGAGATCCCGACGGTGTTGGCATGTACACAGATGGTCGGCGGCATTTGGCTCCTATACGCAACCCACCCCAACTCCTGCGTCGATCTCATCACCACACGATTTCTGTCTCAGAGTTTGAAAAGAGTAAGCGATTGCTCAACTTGTTCATATTTTGATTACGATCGAAGTCATCTCATTGGCGTGATGTGCTATGTTGTACGTAGAGTATGGAAAAAACGATGCGATCATGCGATACACGCTTCAAGTCATCCGCAGCAAATGCGCAGTGCGACGTTCTGATATTCCAAAAGGCAAACGTAAGTGTGGTGTTCGTTGCTATTTGTCTGCTATGGGAGATTGCCAAAAGTGAGACGCTGATCATGGACTCCATCACTCAACATTACTGCAGACGCCCAGCGCAAGGTTGAGCGGGAGGAAGATGTCCTGTACCTCATCTACGATAGATCTCCACCGTGCGGGTTTCGAAACGTTTACTGGCTCCAACTTACAGAGGAAGCACACGTAGTAGATGGTGAACGAGACTATTTCACGCTCGGCTCGCTCGGATTTACGCATTTCCAGAACAGTGCGGTAACTGATTTTTTCGAGATTGCCGACTGGGTGGACGAAAAGCGTGCATTCGACCACATGACGATGATGAAAGGCCTGCAGCGCATTCAGCAAATGCTGTTCTTTTTCTCATGGAAAAGGAAAACTGTGCGAAACAAACATCTTCGTACGCAGGCGTACTTGGCGTGCAGTCTCTTCACGTGCCACCCGGTTGCTGGTCAAATCCTGCTGAAAGTCCGCGCAGTCTGCATCGAGGTATGTTTGAGATGTTGAGCCCACTATTTCTGTGTGCCTTCATCCTTGTTTGTACTTATTTGTTGTGCCTACGTGTCGTCTCGTGCAGATCGAAGAGCAAGCAAAAACGCAGTACTTAGAGCCCGCTACAACTTACACCCTCGACAAGTATTTGAAGGTATGGACACAGCTGATAGAGACTATCTGTGGCTTCTAATGGCGACTTTAACCGTGTTTCTGTGTTAACTCTCATTTTAGTTGCAAAAGGAGCGTCTCGATAATTCCAAAGCGTGTGTGAAATTGAGGATCTCCAGAATCTGCGAGTTCATCTCGCGTGAGACTCAACATTTTCACGAGAAAGAAGAAGATAGATATTCGATCTCGAGTGCGTCAGCTTTATCCTCATCGCTCCAAATTTCAAGTCTTCGAGAGCGAATGTTCAACTTTCTCCGACTGGCTGATCTCCACGTCGCAGAGTCCCTCTTTCGACATTTGGACTTGTTTCTTTTGGATTTACATGCTCAAGTTTGCGGTGAAGAAACTGCAGGTCAGCATGCCCAGTGTTCACAAGCGAGTGAGATCTCAGTGGTCAAATCCAGTTGCCCACCAACCACTCCAGGAGCGAAGAGTCAAACGACACGGCTTGATGCATTTGAGGGAAGCGGAAGTGCTCATTGCGATCTGCTGCAATTCGATGCTCGCTTTCAGATGAAGGAGAGCGCGGGATCATTTCCGGTTCTGTATGCAGTCTTCGAAAAAGACAAAGGCTTTCTTCAAGCAGATAGCCCAGTTCCTCCGCTGGACTTCACTCCATCGAAGATACAAGTGCTGGAACTGCTTCATGGAGTTATCGGTGACTACATGGCTGCGATGGACGAGACCCCGATCATTGTAAGTAGCGAGATTCGCCAATTTCGAAACACCATGCACAGTGGCTAATTCAACCTCTTTATTTTGCCCCCCAAGTCAATGCATTCCAGGTTTTCACAAGTCCTCACACCTTTTGCACCGCAATATCGAAGTGACTTCTTTCAATCCCTTGGGAAACCGTCTGCTACCGTTCTTCAAGCTTTCGCGGAGAAACTCCAAGATATTCGCCATGCTCTGGAAACGTACTTCCAACAACTTGAAGCTCTGAAGACTGCGCATTTGGATTGTCTCGACGCAATGAGGGATGCCGAAAAGAATCTTGTGAGCAAAACATGCCAAGAAGACGCTCTGGCGCTGAGTGGAGTTGACTGTTCTGCTGTGCTGGATACTGTGAGTGCACAGCAGTACGAAGACGAACAGAAATCCTGGGCAGCTTTCCTGAATTATGCGAAAGGATCTCCATCGTTGCTCCAGATCGGTTGTTTGCTGGTGGATCAACGCCGATTAATCGCGAAAATTTGTGAGCATGCGTCCCAAAGAATGAGGGAAATGGATCGAGCGCTACCTGGAATCTATAAGTCGTTCTTGCGGGACATTCTTCGCGAAGTTGATGGCAAAATCGAAAAAGTGACGAAGATCCCGATAAGCTTTGAAGATGCGAACGTGTGGCTTACTCATGTCGTTGACATGCTGCCATTCCATCCGTTTCGCCAAAGGTTCGATGCGAAATGTGCGAACCTGGTAAAACTTCATGGACTACTTCGAGAGCGTCAGCCACATCCTTCTGAGTCCGATGGCAATGACGGAGAGTTGCGAAAGCTGGAGCGTGAGTGGGAGTCGACTTTTGAAACGCTGATGGTGTGTCTGGGGCGAGTCCAAGATCGCGACAGCGAACATCGCCGGAGCTTCTACGACCTTACTGCCAAAACGGATGAGTACATCACTGCTCAGCTGGATCTTATCCGGAGAGAGTACGAAGCGATTCCAATGCGTCCTACAGAACTGACTAGTTCTCGAGACGAGAGCCATGTGGTTGCCAAGCGGCGGGAGACAGATTTTAGTGCACAGATGGACAACATCGTTCGCAGGTTGGAGAACCTCGTCGAGATGGAGGTTGAGTGCAAAAGCGTGGAACGTCAGTTCAGTTTATATGAGCGCGAGCATCATGCAGTCGCCGAATTCCAGCAAATGGGTTTGGAAATGTCCCTGCTAGTTGAAGGAAATGAAACACTGCCATTCTCGATCGATGTTCAGAAACTCCCGAGTGAGCTCCTTCTCCAGCACATTGTCACTGCGCTAGATCTACGAAAGTGGTTCGATTCGTGGAACAAGCTGGTGAGAAAGTGGGAAACCTTACCGCTGATGTCTATTCACCCCGGGATGGTCATGAACAGAGTACGGCAATTTCGACGTCGACTTCTCCATGCGTCGTCTCGCTTATTTCGACCGGGACTTGGCTCAAGTGAAAAGGCAGACGATGTATTATTCCTAGCGAAGGACCTGGAATTGGCGATAGTTTTCGATCAGAGCATCGAGCAAATGGCGAAAGACTGTCGGATTTTCCAAGCGGTATCCAGTAGTTCGTTCTCGGAAGAGCGATGGAAAATCGTGGACGAGATGCTACGATCTATACCATCTTTTGACTGGAAGAGCACATCGAGAAACCAATTCACTTTGCGCCTTTTGAAAGAGCACTGGGGAGCCCACTATCCACAGCAGCAGATGGAAGCGTTTCCTCGCCTTTGCGGTCAGACCATCGTGGAATCAAAGGTTCACATGAAAATGGCGCAAGCGCGACAGCGACTGGCGCTACTGAGTGTTGAAGTCTTCGAAGAGAACTACAACATTCGGTGCGGAAATGTTCAAGACGTCCTTGTTGAACTCGAGGACTTGCTGCTCGGCATCAAGTTATACTTGCATCAACAAAATCCAGAACTGGACGTGCTTCTAACATTCTGCGGTGAGATCGAGAACAAGATTTTTGTCTGCGAGCAAATCCAGTCTTTTCAGAGCAAGTGGCTCTACGTTTGCGAAATGACGAAGCTTCACGACACGGATGAGTTTTTTACAAACAGAAAACCATCGTCGCCCACAAAATCAAGCGGCTTTGTTGGTGATAAAACTCACGAAGAGGGTTTACACTGGACAGCATTCAAGAGAGCAAGTCAAGCTTGGAATGATCGCATCCGACGCGCTGTTTGCCAGAATGTTAGCAACCTCCGTGATATACAGCCTCTTTCAGTCACCAATCAAGCTCGACGAAGCAACGCAGATGTCACTTCTGATAAGCCAGCTGACGAACTTGGTGCTGCTCCGTTCCATTGCTCACTCGACGATATTGTGGCAGCGTTTGATGGGTTTAACTTTGATGAGAGCTCGAGTAGCTGTGAAGCTGGCGCTCAGCTTCTTCACAAGTATTTCAACTCGCTTCGGGATATTGCGCCGCGATTATACTGTCTTAGTGATGCCGAATTTCTTCAGCTCTTGGTTCGAGAAGACGACGTCAAGCAGGTCAAGCACAGTTTATCGATTTGCTTCCCGAACGTGGACGCATTTACGATCGGAGACAACGCACTGAAGAGAACTGATCAGCAGTTAAACATTGTTACTGCTACTGGGGGTGAGTGTGCCGGAAGGAGCAATATTGAAGAAATGAGCGACCACTTGGATATCGGAGATCTCCATCAGAGCGACAGCGGATCGATCGTAATTCAAGGAATCGAGAGTACGCTGTTGCCAATGCAAGCTGAGTTCAAGCTGGCGGTACTGAAGATTGGACGTGTCAAGTTTTGGTTTTGTCGCCTCGAAGAAGAAATGGCAGCTCTTGTAACGAGCCACCTGCGAACATCCGTCCAAACGCTTCTGGGCAACGGCAATTCCGCACCAGTGGCAGTCGCTCTTATCGAGAACAGAATGTGCCAAACCATGCTACCACAGTCAACACTACTAGCGCTGAATCTCCGCTTCAGATATCACATGGATCAAGCAGTTCTTCATTATCAGCAGCATCAGCAACAGCAGTTCCGGGAACAGCCCAAAGTTTATAGCGTGTTTGACAACCTCAAGAAGCAGACCGAACAGTCCATTGAGAAGCTGATCTTCGTGTTGAAGAACCCACCCTCGGGTCTGATCAAAGGCGATTCTCGAGTGGAGAGCATCGTACTTCTTTGCTCTCATCAGCTGCATTTGGTTCGTCATATAGTGGATTTGCTGCGGCAAGACCAAGAAGAAAATGCGCTTCTCTTCTGGAGAATACAGCTCAAGATAGGGATCTCCCTTGACTCGGCTCGCTCAATGACAAAGTCAGCGAAATCAGACCTCGACAGTAAGCTTTTGGGGTTCCAGTTCGGAGAACCGCAAGCATCGATGAACCGAAACAATATCCCCCTCAACGGAATACTGTTTCAAGCTCAAGTTGCCCACGTCGAGCTTCCGATCGGCCACGAGTACGTTGGCTGCAATCGACATGCTATTGTGGCACCATTGGCTGAGCGGTGTGTCTACGCGATGCTCAGCGCCATGAGAACCCACTCATTGGCGCTAACCGTTCCGTACACGCCTCAGAAGCACCACCACGAACAGTTCTCGCTG
Source organism: Globisporangium cylindrosporum (assembly GCA_038050675.1). NCBI lineage: Eukaryota > Oomycota > Peronosporomycetes > Pythiales > Pythiaceae > Globisporangium > Globisporangium cylindrosporum. The sequence goes on along the minus strand of JALBZD010000469.1, from coordinate 83 downwards.
CTGACCTCCATTTCGCAGGTGCTTATGAAGCCATCTTTCTCTTTCCACTGCGGCCCCCGGGTTCGTAATTTGGACCTGATCGG
>JALBZD010000468.1:0-25871 GCA_038050675.1 Globisporangium cylindrosporum | reverse complement strand
TAGCGAGACCATCCAGTGCGACGGAAATGTGCCACGAAAAAGAAACAAAACAGGAGTTCTCGCGCTCTCTGTGTTTGTCTCCTATCTCTCTCTCTGCTGCTGCTTTCGGCAATGGCGACATCGACGTGTTCACACCCCTGACCTTCTTTCTGTCTGGCGAAAACCAATGCCGAGTGTCTGTCTGATTTTGTTAACAAATCCAGGGTTATAAGGCTGTTTCCTCCCAAGGGAATGAATGCGAAAATGTCAACGAAAGTATAACGCGCGCGGGGGGGGGGGGGAATTTACAACAAAGCAAACAACCAGCAGCAACAAGTTAATGCTTTTTGTGAATGCGAAATTCCCATTTGGAGTTTGGAGTTTGGAGCTGAGCTGAGCAGTTCAGCCTCTCACGCACACAGGCAGGCAGGCATGCACACGCAGAGGCGAACACCGGCGAACACTCTCTGTATCAAAAACTCCTGCTTGGGTTTGCTTGACCAACAAAAAAGCAACACCATCAAACGCAACAGCGACACGCGTTTTGCAGGTTGCGTTAATTCACAATGCTTTCTGTTCTTCTGAGATCCCTGCATTGTTTCTTGTGGTCGGTGCAGCATTTGACTTTTTGAGTCAGTTTCCTTCTCATTGGCGAGCCAACCAAACCCGCTTTGAGCTTGAGGGTCCTTTCCCTGCGACACTTTCGACTTCTTTTCTTGCCTGGCTGGCTGACCCGAAGCAAGCGGAAAAACGCTCACAACAAGACCACAAGAGAGAGCTCCTCTAAATCTCGTAATTACAAAAGGAGCACGTACCTTAAACTCGCTGCTGTTAAACGTGGGTTGGTTGGTTGGTTGTGTGCTACTTGCGGCACATTTCTTCCCTCTGAGAACGCGTGATTATCAGCAAACACGAAGTGAACTGCACAAAAGCAGCGCGTTTATTCAAACACGCTGAGTGAGGAAATCAATCCGCGTCTTGCATGCAACAACACTCGATCGTTCACTCAGGTTTTCCACGTTGAAGTGGGACCTCTCTATCTTGCGTAGCAAGTGTGTCAGCATACAGTCTTCTATATGTAAATTTTGCGATAACCTCTTTAAAACAACGATATCTTTTCCGACGTCAAACGGCAACACAGCAAAGACGACAGCTCACGAAAGACTTGAGGCTGAAATGCTCACGCTCCCCATTCGCCACGCGGCGGTCTGGCGCACTGAAGAAGAACGTGGTGGACCCATTGGATTTTCACTCGAAAGTGTTGCACCAATATCGCTCGCACGTGGCGCCATCATCCCCAGATTCGCATGCGAAGAAGCAGCAGCTTCAGAAATGAGAGTCTGGTGGTGGGTGGTTCGACATGAAAATGGAACAGCGGCACGCTGTTGTGCTGCTCGTGCGTGTCGGCCGAGTTTGGATTCTCCTGGTTCTGACCGACACGCTGTCATCCTCCAACCCTGTGGTGTTCCTTCTTGTCCTCCATCGAGCAGTTGATTGTTCCAGCACTCAATGGATTGATCAACCGATCTATCAAGTTGTGTGGGCAACTTTCAGCAAACTTGTAGCCCCATCGTCATCGCCACAAGCAAGCTCCTCCTCACCAACACGACAGGAATCTTCAAGATTAAGGAATGAGTCGCCCTTGTCTACTTTTTGAAAAGAATTTTGGCGAAGGACCGCAATTCGCAATCACATGCGGGAAAAATGACTGGCGGAGAGCAATCGGCGCTCCAAATATTGAGCGCTTTGGTGCCAAATGCTCCCAAGGGGGACGGGCGGAGTCTGTTTGAGCAAATGAGGAGATGGATCGTAGAAAGATGAATGGACAAACACACTTCACTCGAGCCAATTTTGAGTCGCATACTGAAACTCTATTAAAAGCAATTTGGCTGCCGCGTCATCCTTTTAAGCCGACCGGAAAAAGCGCTCAGATTGATGCAGCAGATGGGTGCGTTATCGCCTTTTGTACAAATCACTTGTTGGGGATTTGACGCTGCGGTGGTCGGTGGCTTCGCTTGGGCTCGAAGCAGCAAGACAAAAGGCAAGCAAGAGCGTACAGGCCTGCTTGCTTCCAAGTACACATCCAAGCTTTGGCCCTCGCATGGCTACGCGAGAGACACATCAATGCCATTTTGCTCCAGAATTGCTTTCAAGCAACAAAACAACAAAAAAAGGAAGTCGAACAGTTGGGCGCAATAGCAAACAAGAAGTCAATCATGAACGGTTAACGGTCACAAATCCAGATTCTTCAATATCGGGATTGAAAACAGGTCATTAGACTGAGCGGTATCTTTCGTAAAGTATAAAGTGAATCTGCGGCTGTCGCCTCCATTTTAAAAAGTGACGACCGATATGCACAAGCAAATCGGCCACATTTGGTTGGCCCACCACCACCAGTGGACCCCAACGGACCCGAATGATGCCGTCCTCAAGTGAATCAGCAGTCTCCCATATCTCCTCCACGTGAATGGCCAAACAAGCCAAGCGGTCTTAATGATGCGCGGCGCTAGCCGATCCTGATCTCTGCTCTTGCTTCTAAGATTTAAAATAACACGAGGGAGGTCCCTCTCGTCGAAGATATGCTGGGGCTTCATTTTTGCGCTTAGGATTTGCGACTGACACTTTCTTTGCAGATAGAGACAGGCATATCTCTCTCTCTCGATGGTTGCCCGGTGTGTCTTCAACCGTACATGCATTCGCGTTAAACATCCATGGTCTTCACGTGTCCCGCGGGTTGTTAAATTGAGTGCGCTGAGACTCAAAGCTGGCCAAGTTGGCTGGTTGTGATTGATGCCGAGCGAATCGGATGGCCCTCGTGGCTCATCTGAGAAAGAAAAAAAAGGCTTTTGGCTCTTGAGTCATTCACGCAGGAATGACGTCGGCACCACCCACCCACCAGCAGCATTTGTGTTGCATTGGCTTGCATGTTGCGGCCATTGCGTTTCCGCTTTTGCTCGAATGTATGCGAGCAGCAAGAGAGCGCTGAGACAGCCAACAGACGAACGATCAGCAGCGCCAGCGCCAGCACCACCACGGAGCATGAACGCTCGTGCACACGACGTCCAGTGAGCGCCTGGCGCGTATGAGATTTTGGACTGTTCTTGTGGCGAATACGCGCCAAGGCGCGCTTTCTTAGGGGCGCGATTTTGAACGCGCTATCACGACAATCTGCGAAAATAAATGCCTCGTTTCACCGGTTGTCTGCTCACATTTACCCATTACTATTCAGCACGCCTTTTATAACCGCTTTTAATGCATCAACCTTTGTATTTTTGTAAATACGGTCATTTTGTATGGGTGCACAACATGCGCAGCTCATATTTCCTATTAACCTGTTAGAAGAGGGAATAAGATGCCAAACCTGTAGACGAATTCAAAGCGACGAGACAGATGGAAGCTCGCTACGAGCGCATTGTCCATCGCCAGCCAGTCAAGACCCCGGCTCTTTCTGTCACTCAATCGCTCGCTCGATCACAGCGCAAGCCTCTCTTCCGTCCTATCAGCTGGCCATCCAATCACTCAGCCCCCTTCAATCCCCAGTCAACCCGCAACCACAAGAAGAATCACATCACTCGCTGCCCAGCGGCTGGTTGGCTGGACGAGAGAGCAAGAGCGACTTCCACTACTGCATCAACACTAGTTCCCAATCGCTACAACTCACCAGCTGTTGCTGCTGTCCATGTACAGGTGTTGCATTTGGTTGGTTGTATGAAGCGATGATGGGGTCTGGAGCGGTTGGCGCTCACCACTTGCTCCTGGCAATCAAACTCAAGAGAGTGTGGATATCCGAGAGAGGGAGGAGCACCACATGTGGCACTCAAAGAGATCCAACTACTGTGCTTGATATGAGCCGGACGGAGCCCAAAGCTCCACATGCGCCACAGTTACACCAGCTATCAATGAATGAGTCGGACGCAGGGAACTGCGGACGACCAGCGCTCCCCCTCGCTTCTCTTCTGTCGCGCGCATTCCAGCGGACGAAACAACGGGTTGTTGCACTTGTGCGGCCAACCGACCCTCTCAATTGGATTCTTCTTTCTTCGTCTCCTGCGTGGAGCTCGCATCGCATCTCTCTCCTGTAGACGCATCACCAGTGCATGAGACTTGGCTTTTGATGAGAAGGAATGAATGGCTTGATCCTCACACACAGCACAGCTGTAGCGTTTGAAGTCGGCCGCGAAGACGAAGAGGGGGATAGGGATAGCGAGAGGATGCTGCAGTATCTCATTCGTTCCCTTCCTCGCTCGTTCACCTGGCGGCGATGAAGACGATAAGCGTGGTGTCATCACCACGGTTGTGCCCTCAACACAGACGAAATGAAGACTCAGACGCGCTGCAGGGGACTCGGACTCAAAAGGCCACAAAACTCACTTGGTATTTTGACTTGCACTCTGTGCCACTTTTGTCGTCGAAGCTTGCTTGGAGCTTGGCTCGGTTCTATCCCCAGGAACCATCAGCAGAGTGGGCTCCGTTCGGAGAGCTGAGCGGTCTCTGTCCACACAGCTGAAGGACCGGTAGGCAGAGTCGGGTTTCATTTTCCCACGTTTGACCACAACACTCACCAGTGTGAGTGAAGTCATGGCCGGCCTGCATGGTCCACTTGTCCACTCACGCGTCCGACCGCCTTCATTCGCTCGCACACAACACACATGGCTTCTCGCATTTCTCTCGCCATTCTTCCTTGTCTTCTTGTGTCGTCGCGTGGAGATGAAGACGAAGAAAGGAGAAGTGGAGACGAAGACGAGGCGAGCGTGGCTAATGGACCACGGGATGCGAGATGCGCTGAAAGAACCACAAACAAGTGAACCGCTGAATGGCTGCCACATGCACATGCGTGCAATGCAACTGGTTGGGTCGTTTACAGGTTCAACGTCCCCTGTCTCTCGTTCTCATTCTTCCTCGTTCATTCGCAGTCTTCAATCAATTCCAAGTAGACGAGTAGGCGACGGAAAGCGGCGGAAGTGCCACGCTCGGCGACGTGGACCAAGAAACAGCCAATCGCTTTCGCTTTCACAGGTCAATTCTGCCAGCCTGGCTCGGGATCAGATCAAGCATTTGGCATTTGGCATCTTGTGTTTCGAACCCACGACGCCAAAGCGCTGCCAGTCCGTTTTGTAAACGAATGCGGCGCCCATCCCCATACTCGCTCTTTTGATTTGACAGACAACTCCCCTTTCTTTCGTCTGAGTCGGATGGATTGATGGAGATCCACCTTTCCTGACAGGCGCTCGCTCGCTCGCTCTGTCTCTCTTGATCCTTAGCTCAGCCATTCGCTCGTTGACAGGACAGCATGCTGATCTGATCCCGTATCTTCAAGCTCCACGTCAGGCAGTCAATGAAAGAAGCGCATGAATGTACGGGATGTCGAGCCTCACAGGTTCGTCCGCAAGTTCTACGTGGCGCCAGGGGATCCTTTGGCGTGTCAACCGTAGTTCCTTCCTCCTTCGTTCGTCTACAGGCAGTACTGCTTGGTACCGCAGAGCGTCCTGGTCAGCAGCGTCTTGCGGAACGCAGGCACGGGCGCGCAGCCGCGGTCCTGGCCCGAGTAGTACTCCATCTCGAGGAAGCCCGAGCGGTTCACGCCGCCGTCCTTCCCGTCATCTTTCTCCCAACGCACGGGCAGCTTCCATCCGGGAATCCCCGGCTCGCCGCGTGCAGGTGAGAAGCTCTGGTTGATCCAGTTCTCACCCGGCTCGGCGATCGCGAGCTCCACGAGCAGCTTGGTCATCTCACGCTCGTCGCAGATTGACACATCCAGCGCGTACACGCGCTCGGGTTTCGTCGGGTTGCACAGGTTGAGCCACCCAAGCGTCTTGGCGCATATGTACTGGTCCTCCTTCGAGAGCGAGTCGTAGATGTGGTAGAAATTGTCGAGGTCGATCAGCCGCGAGAACAAGATGCGCGCCGTCTCGGGCTGCGCGTGGTACGCGCTCGGCATGCACGCGATGATCTGCGCCGCCTGCTCGCACGAGAGCCAGCGATCACACACCGCCGACTCGATCTGTACGAGCTTCATGCCAATGTTCTCGCGCGTCACGTCGGGGAGCAGAAACTTGGACGTGGTCTGGGTCATGATAAACTGCCACCCGCCGTGCTTAAACAGCGACGCGCGCGTACGCTCCCAGAACTGCGTCTGCTTGGTCAGGACCGATTGCTTTTTGGATTTCTTCTTCGATAGCGTTGCGAATGCTGCTGCAATGCCAGTTGCGTCTGCATTAGCTGTGGGGTCCACTGCCACAGCGATGCTCTTCACTTTATCTCTGTTCCCACCTGCAGTCTGTACATCAGCAAGTGCGTCTCCTCGCTCTTTGTCTTCGTCATCCGAATCCTCATCTGGTTGATGATGTCCATTCTCATCCTTAGCCGCTGCACTGCTACTCTTCTTTCCACTACCACCACTTCCGCCTCGCTCTAAATTCGCCTTGAGTTCCTTGATCAACTGCTCAAAGCGCCACGCACTCATCGGCGTCGTGCCGCGCTTCGGTCGCGCCGTGCTCACGTAGTCAAACGAGAGCTTGCCGCGACGAGGCAGCACGAGGAAGAATGCGCTTGTGATCACGATTTTCTGGCCATCGAGCTCTTCGTTGCGGAAATTCTCCCAATTGCCGTGCTGCGACGTATCGGATCTACCCGACTTAAATTTCGAAAAGAGCTTCTCGCTCTGCGCGACCTCGGCGATCTTGTTGAGCGCGATGCGGTCCTTGGGCTTCGCGAGGTCGAACGTGTAATGCGCGGTCGGGTTGCCCAACACGACCGAGTAGGCGCTCCCGAGCTCCACCTTGAGGCGGCACCGCTGCTTGATGGTGAGCGTGCGGGAGACCAGAATCTGCGCCTCTTTCGCAGTAAGCATCTGCGGCAAGATCATCGCGATCATCTCCACTTTCTTCTCGTCCGGTGGCTTCATGTACCCGCACGCCTCGAGCATCTGGTACGCCTGCGAGGCCGTAAAACGAATCTCCGAGTCATGAATCGCGACGTGGAAGAGCTCGTCCTGCTCGCTCTTGGAGGACGCCTGGTGCGTGATGTTGCGGATGAGCTGCTCGATGCCCAGCTGCGAGATCTTGCACTGGCGGTGCGCTTCTTCATTGGACGCAAACGCCTCGCGCTCGTAGAGAAAATCGATCTCTAAACGGCCTTCTTCAGGGACGACCCAGGGTTTGTGCGTCGCTGTGTCGATCAAACTCACCAGTGAATTGCCGCTGAGCCCGCCGTCACCGCTAGCACTCGACTCTTTTGCTGATTCTGCAGTTGACGATGATGGCGACGTCAAGCAGATCTGAAGCTTAATCTTCTCCAGCAGACTGTCCTTCATAAACTCGACAAACTCGGACTCTTCGATCTCGCCGTCGCCGCTGATGTCGTAGGTCGCGATCGCCGACGCGATCTCCTTCGGCTCGTAGTGCGTGATGCCGAGCATCTTGAACGCTTCCTCCATCTCGTCGGCGTCAATCTTGCCGGATTTGTCCACGTCGATCATCTGGAACACGGCGTGGAACAGGAACGCGCTGAACTCGCCCGCTTCCAGGTACCCCGAGCTGTTGTAGTCGAAAGTCTCTAGCACAGTGCTCAGGTTGTCCATGCGTGGGAACAGCCCGATGCGATTGAGTACGCTCATCACTTCTTTCTGGTCAACGTACCCCGACTTGTCCTTGTCGATGTTCCCAAAGAGAGCGTCCAACCCGCGCGTCTCCAAGCTGTTCTCCTCCTGTTGGTCGTTGTGGTGCATTGGCTGCAGCCGCTGATTATGCTGCTGTTGCTGTTGGTGGTCAGAGTCTCGCTCTCGACGAATGAGTTGGATACTCTTCTTTGCCGACGCTGGTGCAACAGACGTACCTCCCGCCCAGTGCTCGACGCGCAGGAACCGACAGCCTTTCTTCACTCTCGCCAGGCGCACGAGCTCCATCACGATCATCTTATCGTACGCCTCCGACAGATCCAAAATGTAACGGCCTGTGGGCTCTTTCGGGTTGAATACGCGATTCGACGTCGAGCTATACACCGGGAGGTTCGCTATGTTGAACTCGGGGTTGCTCGCCGATACCGCGCTGCTCCCTGCAGTGTGCGCGTACGAAGTCGACGGTCCATGGGACATAGACGCAACGCTAGCGCCGAGGTTGCACGCGCGCAGCCCCACGTCGCAGCCATTCTCTGTCTGGTTCTCGCAGAGCGCGAAGAGCATGAGCTGCCCACCCTCTCGCCCAATGTTATTCCCATTTAGCTGCAGCGAGCGCAGCGTCTTGTTCACGCGGACCGCGTTCGCCAGCACCATCGCGCCTTTGCAGCCAATGCTGTTGTACGACAGGTTGAGCACCTCGAGGCACTCGTTGAAGCGCAACGCCTCGCCGAACGCCATCGCGCCAGCGTCTCCACAGGCGTTGTATGACAGGTTGAACTCTGTGAGCGTGTGGTTCTCGTGGATCGACTTGGCAAGCGTGATGCTGCTTTCAAGACGCAAGTAGTTCCACGAGAGATCCAGGTGCACGAGCACAAGGTTGCGGTGCAGCATGCTTGCGATCGCTTCGCCCCCGGTTGTGAAATCTGGCTGCACGACGTTCAGATGCTCCATTTTCCCGATGCAGTTGCGACTCATGCGCAGGTGCTTGATCGACAGGTTCTTCTCGAACGCGGTCATGAACGCAGCGCACTCACGGTCGTCAATGTCTGCGTTGTCGACCAGCAACGTCGTGAGCGTGCAGTGTGTGGACGCAATGTACGCGCGCAAAGTGTGTGCGCTCTTGGCGCCCATTTCGTTCTGCGAGATGTCGAGCCGCAGGAGGTTGAGCATCGAGCTCCCTTCGCTGATTGCCTCCAGCAGCGCGTTGAGTCCGTCGTCGCTCAGGCGGTTGTCACGCACAAGGATCTCTTCAACGAACGGCAGGTCCTGCACGATGCACTTTGCAAATTCCTGGATGAAGGCATCACCGAGCGACTGGAACGAAAAGTCAAATACTTTCGTCATTCGCTTGCGCAGCATGAACGGCACCGCGAGCTGGGGCTTTGTCACGCACGACGTCAGGAACAGCGACCGGGGCGACAGCTTATCTCGCATCGGCAGCTCGTTGCTATTCAATCCCCCACCGCCTGCTGTGGCTGCGGACTCGGACGAGGTGCCGGCTGCGACAGCTGCGCCGTACGATGTGAGCTCCTGAGAGATTCGCTTGAGCTCTCTCGAGCTTGGGTACACTGGGACGCAATTGCTCTCAGTGCTATCCAGCGGTACCTGGGTGCTGCTCGTGCTTGATGTTGGTGCTGATGATGCCGATGCCGCTAGCTCAGTTGACTCAACAAACAGGTACGGACGCGAATACAGGTTGTGGTACTGCGCAAAGAAATCGCGCTTGGCGTTCGCGCCAAAGTACGTCTTGTAGTTGGGCAGGTCCTCCATTTCCTCCAGTGAAATCTGGCGCGCGAGCCGTCGATGCGGTCCTGAGCGGTCTGCTGGGTGTGTCGAAGCGCTGGTATGCAGTGGGTTCTACGTGTTTCAAAAGGACAATACGTCAGAACACAACATTGCCAAACATGATAACCTTCATCACAGACAAAGCCAGCTTTCTACCGCAAAACGTCGAGTCACAAGGCCTAGCTCCCCACTCACCAGTAACTGTGGCTTGGACTGCAGTTTCCCGCTTCTCGCACGGTGTCGGGGGAACGCTTTGCCATCACCATCATCGCCTTCTTCTTGTTGCTCCTCGTCCACAACGCTTTTTTCACACACACTGACGTCAAGCCCTTCGCCACTTCTGGTCTTTTGCACCGCCGCAGCCGTCTGCAGCTTGGACTTTGCTGTGGGGAGCACCGCGTGCGAGTTGGCTTTCGGCATTTTCAAGCGAGCGGGGTCTCGTTTCCGCAACGTGTCTTCAAAGGGCACCGAGCGGCCGTTCGCACTGTTCTGTGGTGTTACGGACAGTGGCTTTGATACAGACGCTGCGACCAGGAGCGGGTCCGTGGTGAGCTGCACTGTGCGCAGGTAGCGCCGCTTGGCGCCGAGCGGCCGGAGCTCCTTCGGGATTACGAGCGGTGCGTCCATCTCGATTGGCTTCTCCTGCTGCTGGCAGATATCGGTGAAGGGTGTCGCGGTCTCGTACGAGTTGCTGGTTCGCAAACAATGCACAGTAGTGATGGGTATGGAGAACAAACATGTACGCATTAGCACGTTACGTTAATGCAAGCGTAGACAGAGATCTCGCTGTGCAAGAGGTTGTTGGCATACAGCACAACATACCGGTACCAGGGCACTTTGGCGCGTAGCTGCTTGGTGTCGTAGCGATGCGTAAGGTGCAGTTTCTTCAGGTCGTGCTCCATGTGGTTCTGCTTCGTTAGCGTGCGCACAAAGTCCTGCTCTTCTTGCTCGCTCTCGTCGCCAACACCGATGCTCTCGCGCTCTATGTGCTCCATAGGCGCACCCATTTGCTGCTGCTGCTGCTGCATCTGGTGCGCCATTTTGTGAAGGCGTCGCAAACGCGAGAGGCACGCGCGCGTCTACGTGGGGCTCTTAGTACGACGGCGCATCGGCGGTGGAGACGCACATGCTGGAGCGAGTGATGCGGGTGCTTCGCTTCCAGCTCATGCTGAAGAATGCGTGCGCCACAATTGAAATCTGAAACCGCATTGCCAGTAGGTTCCCTAAAAATCTCAATTTTAGGGAGCATGTGCCCCTAAAAATCACAGTTTTAGGAGTTTTCTCAAGATGAAACTTCCAACATTCAACTTGATTTCACAAAAGAGCCTTTTTATAATACGCGGGATTCCATTTTTGTCTAAAAAAATCAAACTTGTTAGAATAGCGTGACGTGACATATTATAAAGAGGTTATTTTCACTAATACAGTTTTGCGGATATATCAAAACCGGGTTTAGGTATAAATTTATGTGGTCACACAAGCCTCGCTTTAGTGCTAATTTAGTGTCAGGTGTTCATCTTTTTATCCGACGACGCTGATGGCAGTGGCCATCGATGCAAAGCAGCAGACGGAGAGGAGAAGGAAAGGGGACCACACTGCGACGACAGTGGTGGCGTTCCATCTCTTTGTCTCTGTCATGGCTGCAGCAGGTGCCGCCTGCGGAGAACATTGTGAACCAGCAGTCATTCTAGAATCCCCGCGCAAGCCAACGCAATGACCATCAGGTGCGTCCATGGTGCAGCTCCATTTCATGCCTGTGTGTCTGTGTGTGTGTGTGCCTGTATGTATACCTCCTATATGAATCTAACTTGCTACTTTGCGTTGCTATGCAATAGCAGCCTCATGAAACCAGCCAACGTTAACACCAAGCTGAAGAAAGCGGATGCAAAGCTCAATCGCCTCAACCGCCGGTTCACGTCCGTGACGCGACAGCTTTGTCTGCAGCACCACGCAGGCGGCTACGGGTACAAGAAGATCTCCAAGTTTACAGGCATTCCGATCTCCACGATCAAGTATCACGTGCGCAAGGAGCGCAGGGGCAGTAGAGACGCGCACGAGTCTAGCGGTGCGGATGCCTACGATAATGGTGCTTCTTCACACACAGTTGTCTCGGCAACGGCTGCCCTACCAGCGGTGTTGCCCAAGGGTTCCGTATCCCCTTTGCTCAAATTGAAACAAACACGCTCGTTCAGCTTTGAAAAAAGCGCAACACTCATCGAGATGATGCATGCAGTTCACGGCATGATGAAGAAGAACGTGTATGCGTTTGCGCGCGCGCTGCAGCACGATCCGCACGGCGCGCCGGGAATGATGAACGCCGCGGACCCACAGATGCTCACGCTCGCGCTCAACCTGCTGCTGCAAGACCAGTGGGCCGAACACCAAGAGCTTGCCGTCTTGGGTCGGATTCTACTCCATCGTCTGCATAACGCGCGAGATTTTCTACAATCCGCCATCTCGCTCTGCCAGAGAGAGTTCCCAAGTACTTCTGCTCCAGTGTCCGTGAGTGTGAGATCTCCCACAAATAAGGCGACGTACTGGGACTGCCCTGTGTGTTCTAAGCGTCTAGTGCACACTGGCAAGTGCGCACACTATATCCGGTGCCTCAAGAAGTGCAAAGTTGTGCTCACGCATGAGCAGCTTCAGGCAGCCAAGGCGAAAGCTGCAGCTGCTGTGGCGCAGAGCAAGTCGCCCGAAGAGCTTACGCACCAGCTCAAGCATGTATTCAGTCTCAAGAAATCCGACGACGACAAGTGCCACCAGGTGCACTACATGCAGCTCGTGGTGGCTGCCAATACGTCGCTCCAGCAGGACATTGACGCGGCACCCGCGGCGATCCTCGAGTCACGCGAGGCGTGGCGCGTTGTACAGTCCGGTCCGAACCCAGTGATCGCAGCGCTGGCGCTTGTGTCGCTCGCGCTCGCACTACAGCCCGGCCACGACAATTTCAGTGCAAAGAAGAAAGCGCTCGCGTGCAAGTGCGCGCAGAAGCTTGGAGGCAAAGTGGCTGAGCAGATCGCGTCCGTCGAAGGGTTTCTAAAGCGCTGCGTTATGGACGCGTCATCGCCCAGTGCTGTCGACACCCACGATGTGCACGAGCGCCTCATGCAGCAGCAGCAGCATTGCTATCATTTTCACGAGTGCGAAGAGCTTCAGAGTGCGACGCCAACGCCCCCCACCTGCTGCACTTGCTACCGAGTGCGCATTTCCGCACTCATTTCCTGAGCGTCCCTTTATTTTGTGTACCTGCGGTTATTTTATATATTTGTTATTAAAAGGTCTACATTCGAATACATAAAACGAATATCAATCTGAAAAGTTTTCTACGTGTTATTAACAGGTTTCGAGATTACATAAAGGCACAATCTGTGCTCTTCCGCCCCTTGAGCTTGAAACGTCACTGGAGAGAGACGAGAAGCTTCAACCACGTTGTCTTCGTGCATTTACAAGCCCAGATAGATAACACGCACAAAGACGAACGGAGCGCCACGGCCATCCTCTGTACATAATGGTGGGGAACGTGCTCACGGGCGACGTCATCATGACGCGTCTCGGCGTCTATGACCTCTTCTCCACCAAGGAGGTACGTTATGTGCGTGCATGCGTGTCTGTTGGAAATGCGATAGAATGCGTCTGATCGTCTATCTCTGGTCTGGTCCGTACATGGTTATGCTTATGTAGCTGATCTTGCGCGACGAGGAGCTGACTGAAGTGGAGGAAAGCTGTGCGCAGGCCCTCACGTCGCTCGAGATCCTCTCGCTCTCACACAACCGCTTCACGTCGCTGCAGCATTTCGAGAACTTCACCAACCTCATCGAGGTAATGTTGTATTTCCCTCTTGCTTGCGTTCGTACTGGGAGCAGCATTGAGGGCTTCTTGGCATTACCCGCTCCTTTACATCTGTCTCTTTATGCATGTGCGTCATGCTCGATAGCTCAATCTCAACTTTAACCAGATCACGTCGCTGGTGAACCTCCAGGTAAAGAAGCGCATTCGCAGCTCTTGACTTGCTCACAAATCTATGTGCTTAACTGTAAAGCCACCGTTCTCTTCAGTGCGCTGGGCTCGAAAAGCTCTTTATCGCGAACAACAAGGTCCCCTCCCCCCCACTCTATCTGTTTTGTGCGCGTACTAAACGCAAATTGACTGGGAGCTGATGATTTTGCTCTGAATATTCTGGTAGATCGCGGACATTTCGTCACTGCGCGAATTCCAGAAGCTCAACACGGTCTCGCTCTACGGCAACCAGATCGCGGATCTGGACGCAGCGTTGCACATCTGCCGCGGATTCCCAAAAGTACGTGGAGATGCGCATTTCACCCTTTATGAAAGACTAGACTGGATCAGTAGCGAGCAATCTTAACCGAACTGTTTCCTCTCTTTTTTCAATTTCTAGCTGCGCTCACTCGATCTCGGAGGAAACCCGTGCTCTCGTGAGACTGAAGGCTACAAATTCCAGGTCGTGCGCGTACTCCCGCGTCTGAAAACGCTTGATGGCGACCAGATCACACAGCTGGACAAAGAACTCTCAGAGGACTTTGCGGTCCATGGCGGAAATGGAGGACGAGGCAAGAAGAAAGGAACTACAAACCACGACTTTCGCCCGTTCACGGCCCCCGCAGCTGGCGATCGATTGCGCAGCTCGCGATGGGACTCGCCAACACCGAAAGCGTTTGATCCGTTTTCGAGCAAAGAGATGCCGAAAGGCAACGTGCGGCTTTTCCGCGACGATTTCCTCAACAACCACCCAATTCTGCTCGAGTACCTGGTCGAAGACGCGCACGAAGGCTCGTCGCTCGACGGCATGGATGTTGTGCGCCAGACACGAGCCAAGTTTCGCGACCAGAAAGAGGATGACGACGAAGACGGTGAGGACGCAGCAGGATCGAGCCCGTCTTCCGCGGGCTTTGTGGGGAAAATGCGAAGTGCCAACTCGCTCCGAAGCGCGGATGACAGCAGCAGCAGCATGAGCGATAACGGTTCAGCTGGTAGTAAAGCGTCTGAGGCAATTTTGGAGCGACCAACAACTGCATCATCCTCTTCCAATGTGCAGACGTCGCACTTTAGTATCGACCCATCCGATCCAAAAACCACGATCCGAAAGCTACTCAAGCACATTGAGATCCTGATGGTGAGTCAATCAGTGTTGTCGGTTATACTGAGGGCCTTGCCATCGCACTCATCTGAAAACGGCGTGTGCTTACTCGGTGTTACCATTTCGTTGTGCGATTAGGAAACCATCTCGAGCCACAAGAACCGCCAAATGGACTCGTGCGGTGAAGCACTCATGGAGGAAAACAAGCGGCTGCAAATCGAGAACAACAACATTCCGATCCTCCAGGAGCAGATCAAGGAGCTCAAGAAGCAGCTCGCGGCGGCTGGGAGCACGCGCAGCAGCGTCGCAGAACTGAAGCGAGTGAATGATCTGGAGGTATTGTTGTGCGCTGGCTGTTTTGTTGTTGTCAAATTTGGTTGTGAGCAAACACAACTAGAAACAAATGACGTCTGTCGAATTCGTGTAGCACGAGAATGCAGCTTTGAAACGTGAGAATGCGAGGTTAAAGCAGATGTCGCTCGCTAGTGCCGCGAGAGGAAGCCCCGACGCATCACTGATCGGCGCTGAGACTCCTCGATATGGTGACGATAATGAAAGTGGTGACTACGGCGGCAGCAACAATGGGACGGGTTCAAGAAATCCCAAGCGGTTGTCATCTTCCGAGGTACTTTCAAGACCTTTCTTTTTCGTCCAGAGTCACTGTTTTGAGGCGTACTGACCAATTAATGCTGCCAATGTCTTATGTAGTTGCTGGATGAATCGGCGTCGATCGACATTGAGCTGACTGAATTGATTTTGCAGAACGAAGTGTCGCTCGAAATGATCCGCAATGTACGTGCGTTTGCAACTTGAGGATTTCCTCACGACTGAGAACCCTTGCTTCTCACGCAACTAACTGCTCGGGTGGATTCGCTGCCATTTCTCTCAGGACATTAAAAACACCAAGAAAGAGTGGGAGGTGCAGCTGCAGTACGCCAAGGAGCGAGAGCGCGCGCGCGTTCGTCCGTCCACGTCGCTCGGCTTGCCGTCGACGTTTCAGCTTGACAGCCAGGGAGTTTTGGCAGCGTCAGCGCATTCAACGAGCAAAGTCACAGCGTCAGGTATACACGACGACTGCCATTTGTTTTTCTGGTCGACGACTTCGCGTCTGATGGATGAATAAGGTGATCGATACTGATGAAGTTGTGAAATGTTTGACACCTTTATTTGCAGGTAAAGACGCTCGATCGCGGCAGATTCACACGTCCGCAGGCTTTCGCAATGGACCAGAGGAGCATTTGCTTCGACAGATGGCAGTTCACCCGTTTACCAGCTCGAACGGAAGAGCAGCACAAGAATCCCATCACAACACAACAAACATCCTCACACTTTGAGCGAATACTACATTTCTCGGGAGGAGGAAGCGTGTTGGTCACAGCATGTGCGATCAATCTATAGACGTCAAAGGAAAATCAAGACGTACCAAGAAGGCGGCAACACAAGTGATGACGCGCAAAATACACCTTCGTTCCTGTTTTATTATTATTATGACGATTCACGGCTGCTGCTCGCGCCGGACGCCACCAGATCTGGCCAGGATCCGTCAGGCAGCACTGGCCAGTTCGTGGCGTTGCGCTCGTGGACCGGAACCAAAATTTCTCTGACGCTGACGTTTACTTGCGAAAGCTCTGTTCATTTGTTATTCCAAGCAAGATAGAGCGTAGACAATGTTAGACACAAGCTAGAAACGAACTCTACTCTCATACACGGTGGCGTACCTTGAAGGGTAAAGTTGAAGAGCGGCGGCACCGGCGCCTCGTTCGGGAGCACCAGATTCTCTTGTCGGAGCTCGTCGAAGAACGGATGCGCGGCAGCTTCCAGTGGCTTCACCCGTCTATATAACACAGAACAAAACCCGCACATTTTAGTATCCCTCCTCCACCAATTGTTGGCAAACAGGAGAAAGCAAACCAATAACATTCGCACCTTTTTGGGTCGTATACAAGCATTTTCTCGAGCAAGTCGATCGCTTCGGGTGGCGTGCGCGAGCGGAAGATCTTGTTCCACGAGTGCGCCTTGATCTGCGGAAACTGAAACTCTGTGTAGTTCGGGTTCATCGCTTCGATCTCTTCTCGCTGCGGGGTGCCCAGCACCTTGATGATCTCCACCAACTGGTCCACGCCGCTTTCGCCAGGGAAGAGCGGCTGTCCTAGCAGCAGCTCAGCGCA
The DNA here is from genome assembly GCA_038050675.1 of Globisporangium cylindrosporum. Classification (NCBI taxonomy): domain Eukaryota; phylum Oomycota; class Peronosporomycetes; order Pythiales; family Pythiaceae; genus Globisporangium; species Globisporangium cylindrosporum. The sequence goes on along the minus strand of JALBZD010000468.1, from coordinate 9,229 downwards.
CACGCAGCCGAGAGACCAAATGTCTGCAAGAAACAAACATATGAAGGGCGCAATACACCAGTTAGAGCGATATTCTCCGCAAGCGAACACACCATAAGGCAAGAAGAGCAGCAGCATGGGAACGTACCGATCGCTGTCGTGTAATCGGTCGCACCAAAGATCAATTCGGGAGCGCGGTAGTACCGGGAGCAGATGTACGAGACGTTCGGCTCATTCTTCTGCAGCACCTTGGCGCTTCCAAAGTCGCAAAGCTTGACTACATGCGAGCGCGGGTCCAGCAGCAGGTTCTGCGGCTTGATGTCGCGGTGGCAGATACCTGTCGAGTGGATGTACGCCAGCGAGCGACAGATTTGGTAAATGTAGAGCTTCACCAGCACAATCGGCATGTACTGCTTGGACTTCTGCAGCTGGCGCGCAACGCCATACACCGTGTCGGGAATGTACTCCAGCACCAAGTTGAGATAGAGCTCGTCGGGCTTCTCGCCGTTGCAGTAGAAGCAATGCTTGAGCTGCACGATGTTCACATGGCTCAGCTGCCGCATGATCTGCAGCTCGCGGTTCTAAGACGATAACAGCAGTAAACACACACACGCTATCAGCAAACGTGACACAATAGCCAAACCACCACATCAAGTACGAACGAACTACAGGAGGTCGGAACTAACCTTGAAGCGCTTGTCCTGCAGCACTTTCTTGATCGCGACAATCTCGCCCGTTTCCTCGACAGACGCCTGTTGTACAAACAAAAGGTTGGATTGGATATTTGTCCCAAACACAGTAATAGAGAATATGAGCGAAGCACGTACCTGGAACACTACGCCAAACGATCCGTTGCCGATGATGCGTTCAGCCGAGTAGTGGATCGTTTTGCCCTAGCATAACACGCCAGCATAACACGTGAGACAACACATACGAGTCAGTAAACAACCCCATATACATACACACGCATCATCCAAACTACTACAACCAGAAAAAAGAAAACACTTACATCAGCTAGCGTGTGGGAGGAGTCACCAACCGTGATGCCCGTGCTCTCGTTGCGCATTTCCTCCTTCTTCTTCGTGGTCGACGCGGTGGTACGCACGGTCGCGATCTCGTCCGTCACGACCGCAGTCGCTGTGATCGCGCTGCTATTCAAGCTCGGCGCCGGCTGCGTAGGGAGCGCCGCGGCGGCGTCGTCCTTGTTGCTCATGGTCTCTCAGTGAACAACAAGCGATGAGAGCGCTGAGAGAGGGGGCGCGTATCTTTGGGAGGCAGAGGCTCGTAGAGCTCGGTCGGCGGATCCGAGTAGCTCGAATGGAAGCGTGTCGTCTACTCTATCACGCAAAGCGCTCGCGGGGGTAGAACAGGGGGCTGGGGGCGCGCGCGGGTGGCGGAGAAAGCGGTCTCTCCAGCAGCGGTGGCGGTCTACTGCTGCTTCTCTGTTACCAGTTTCGCGTTCCTTGCTTTCTTTCGACGGGCGGGCGGGCAGTCAGGCGGCAGAGCCGAAAGGAACGTGGGTTTCCAGGCTTCAAGTCAAGCCAAGGGGGAGAAAAAAGCAAAACCGATTGCCGTATTTCGCCCAATGAAAACGCGAAAAAACAGAGCAAACCAAGGCGGGAAACCGGTTTCCTTGAAGTATATCGATATCGCACCCAGTACTTTCTCTTTCACCAGTTTCCTGGATTTACCGGTATTCTATCCAGTATTATGTGACAGCGAGCCGAACCGTCATTTCAAGTTGAGCCGGTTTTAAAGAAACGCGCAGTGTGGCGACCTGATGGCTTCAATGTGCTTATTTTTGAGTTTGTACACAGGCGATGGCCTTGAAAGGAAGGGCATTGCACTAGCCGGGTAAAGTGCATCAGAAGGCGAAGGTGATCAGGAGAAATCACGTCCCTCACCACAAAAGGCATCCGTTCGGCCAAAGAGAGCAGCCCAGTAGCGCAAAAAGGAGGGGGAGGTTCAGTGGAGTAGGGAACGAGGCGTTTGCAGCAAGTGCGTTTCACGCCACAAGATCTATGTAGAATAGAAAGAGAGAAGAAGAGCTTGATGCGCTCATGCCACATGCGAGTCAGGCCGATCTATATATGTATATATGTAGCAGTCCGAGTCTTCGCCCGAATCCCCATGTGTCTGACCATGAAGCCTTTCAGGTTTCTGTTTTGTGAGTTGGGCAGTGCGCCGTCAGAGTCAAGGTAGGTTGATGGTAAACTACAGCGAACGCTGCTTTACCAGGTTGATGCAATACAATCACGAGGAGAGTGGGAAGCCAAGTAGTACATGGATACATTTGCAGACACATCTCTCCGAACGAACGAAACGACCCTACTCCGAAAACAAAAAAAGCATTCCCTGACATTGCATGCGCATGTCAAACACTCCAGACTCTCTTGGAAATAGTAATGTGATCTGGCTCATGCTCTCGAGCAATCAGGTCAGCGTCATCGCATGCAGCTCACTGAGCTGCGTCACCCATCCATCGCAAATCCGTCGTGAGGTTATCAAGTTAGTCCGATATTTGCAACCAAAAGGAGAAGTGCGATCGTAGGACTGATGACCTTGCGTTGCTGTCCATCACCGAGGACTGGAGTTACTGTTTCTCACAAGTCTTCTTCGCCAAAGCACGATTTTCGGCCAGAGAACCCCAAGCCCACTCCTAATGCTAAATAACGTCCTGAAAAACGGTTCTCTCATGGAATGTACGGTCGACGCTTTGCGAATTCGGGGAACCACCTCTCATGGGTCCGAAATAGCTCGAGGTAGTTTAGGTGTATGCGCGAGCAGTTTCGCTTATGAGACCCTTGTTCGGTATCATCATGGATGCTCCAATATATATATGCACTTTTGAATCACCTTCGGTTGGTTGCTCGCGTTTCTCTCCTCCTGTCGATCATTTGTTTCGTCTCCTGAAACGTACATCTCGTGCGCGAGCGAAATCATTTTGAAAAAAAAGGTCGACGAGGCGACCTTTTCCAGTACAGGCTCGTCGTAAAGGGGCACCAGCAACACCAGCAGCATCATTCCATTACCTCTGCATCTGTCACTCCCCAATTTGCATCCTTTCCAGCCAGGATGCTCTGCCTTTCGTTCACCCAAGTGACCGCGCTCGCCGCGTCACTACTGCTGGCAGCAACAGCTTCACTTCTCCCAGGTGCGTCCGCGCAAGACACCTGGGAGACCGGGAGTCTCGTGCCGAACGCCACGCTCGTGGAGCACACGACCGCGATGACGTCACTCTGCGCGCCACGCAACGTGGACGTCATCCCTGGACGGCCAATCCCGACCAACAGCTGGTGGGGCAACCTTGTCACGTGCGACCCAACCTCGAACGTCACGCAGCCGATCTGGCCCAACCCGTTTGCTCTCTCGGTGGACACGATCGGCATGAACGGACTCTTTGGCTTTGCGATCTCGTACCCGTATCGCATGCGATTCTTTGGCGACAGCCAGGCGAACGGCGTGCCCAATTATTACGCACACGCCGTGCTCAAGGAAGTAGTCTTTTCGTCGGCCGAGTTTGCATCCACCACGCCCACGTTCCGTGTCGCCAGCTGGACAGACCTGGGTGTGAAGCTGCAGATGCGAATCGGTGCTGCTTCCACCGCCACGCAGATTCTGGAGACCAACGTCGTGAGCGGCATGCCGTACTTCACCACCAAGTACCAGAGCCTCACACCGCGCGTCGCGCTCGACAACCCAATCCTCACGATCAACGGCGCCGGCTACGCGACCGGCGCGATTCTGTCGGGCAAGCGGTTCCTGATCAATACGGTGAACGGCAATCGCTGGATCCTGTACGCGGTCGGCGGCGCGACGTTCACGTTTCGCCTCGAGTCCAACATGCTGCTGCGTAGCACCAGCATCTTCAATGGCGTGCTCCGCATGGTCAACACGCTCAATGCCACGCACACGACCTCGTACGACTTCTACCGCGAGTGTATCGCCACGGGCGGCTCGCTCAACGTGACCACCGACTCCGCGTACGCGTTCCAGTGGGAGACATCGGGCGACTGCCTCATGGGGCTCATGCACTACGCGCTGCCGCACCAGCGCGCGAGCATGGACACCACGAGCGCCGTGCGCATCCTCGGTGTCTCGCTCAACTCGACCACGCGCGGCGAGATGAGCGCGTTCGCTACGCGCACGCAGCCGCCGACGTGGAAACTCGTGGAGACTTCGACGATCCCAATCACGTACTACCCCAAGACTCGCTGGACCAACACGAGCGCCGTGGGCTCGGGCATCCTGCAGACGCTCATCGACGACGTCCAAGCCACATGGTCGATCCCGACCCAGGGCAGCTTCTACTTCAACGGCAAGGCGGCGCAGAAGTACGCGTCGCTCTGCCTCATGGCCAACGACCGCGTGATCGTCGGCAACGACGTGTCCATCCTGCAGCGTTGTGTCACCAAGCTCGAGACGCTCATCGAGCCGTTTCTTGACAACGCGTGGACCTACAAGCTCAAGTACGACAAGGTCTACGGCGGCATCGTGAGCTCCGAGGGCTTTGTCTCCAACGACATGAACGCGGACTTTGGCAACACGGTCTACAACGACCACCATTTCCACTACGGCTACTGGGTGTACACATCCGCGGTGCTCAACTTCCTGCACCCAACGTGGATCCGCAACAAGGACCTGAACACCATGACGCGCCTGCTGCTGCGCGACGTCGCCAACCCAAGCAGCAACGATCCGTACTTCCCCAAATTCCGCTCCTTCGATTGGTTCCGTGGCCACTCGTACTCGCACGGCGTCACGGGCTTCGGCGACGGCAAGGACCAGGAGAGTACGTCCGAGGATGTCAACTTCTCCTATGCGCTCTACCTCTACGCGCTCTCCACGGATAACGCGCGCATGACGGCGGTCGGCAAGCTCATGGTCAAGCTCAACGCGCGCTCGATCCAGACGTACTTTCTCATGGAGAGCACCAACACGGTGCAGCCGGCGGCCATCCTGCCGCACAAGGCGCCGGGCATCTTCTTCGACAACAAAGTGGACTACGCGACCTGGTTCAGCGCCGAAAAGTACTGCATCCACGGCATTCAGATGATCCCGGTCACGCCCGTGACCGAGTTCGTGCGCACCAAGACGTTCGTGAAGGAGGAGTGGGACTCCGTTCTCTCGAAAGAGGTCATCGTAACCACGAACGACGTGACGAATCCGTGGCTCTCGCTGCTCTACGCCAACTACGCACGCATCGACCGCGCGCGCGCCATCCAGGTGCTGCAGACCTGCCAGGTGGACGACGGGCTCTCGCGCTCCTGGGCGCTCTACATGGCCGCGCAACTCAACTGACCAGCTGGCGGATAGCGGCAACTTCGTTGCATGTGTGCGATTGGGTTTGATTTCGATTTGTTGCAGGGAGGAGAAGAAAAGCGTGTATTTTTATCAGATTTTTGTCTCTGATTGGTTGAATATCCAAATAAATCTTTATGATTGGCTGAAACTGGGACTTGAGGCATTTCAGCCACACACACACACTCGCATCACTTTTGATTTGGAGGATCAACACGCAGAAGCAAGCAGTTGAAGGCAGACAGCGGACGATGGCGGCCAAGCAGCAGGAGCTCGACGGTATGCAGCGTATACGCATGAGAACGCTGCTCTGGTGAGCTCACATGAGTGTGTGTGTCTTGTGTCTTCTTCGTGTGTGACTTGTCAGAATTCATCGCGGTGTGCAGGACGCTCAAGCAGGATATGCTAGAGATCATGCGCGCGGACCACGGGATGCCGCAAGAGGCCATTGACTGGGTCGACCAGGTATGGAGCACGTCACAACAGCAGCAGTAGCAGCGCTTTATTGGCGCAATACTGCTACAGCTATAGGGAGAGACGAGCCACTCAATTTTATGTATGTGCATTGCGTGGCTCTGTTGATACGTCTGTATGTGTCTGCAGGTCATTGAGTACAACTGCATCGGCGGTAAGCTCAACCGCGGCATCAGTGTCATCCACTGGTATGTGCGATCATGTTTGCATGGGTGTCTCTGTCTGTAGTGTGGGCTGTTGTTGTTAAATGCATGCATCTAACCACTCCAATACCCCACGTCTATTCATGTACAGCACGCAAGTGCTCGCCAAGGGCGACGCGCTCTCGCCTGAGATGAAGCGCAAGGCCAGCATCCTCGGCTGGTGCATCGAATGGGTAACGAGCAAAAGCATCCCCCTCCCACTGAACAGAGAGGGTCTCATTCGCTACTTGGCGCCACACTAGTTAACTCTGTGGGGCTCTTGTGTTGTGGGGGCATTTGCAAATGTAGCTGCAAGCGTTCTTCCTTGTCGCGGACGACATCATGGACGACTCGGTGACGCGTCGCGGACAGCCCTGCTGGTACCGCAACCCAAAGGTGCGCTTTGTATCATTCAGTCCTGTCTCCTAGCGCGCTATGTCTCTAATGTGTCTAGCTTTCCACATACCTTGCTCGATTCAGGTCAAGATGATCGCGATCAACGACGCGTTCATGCTGGAGACGTTCGTGTTCCAGATCCTCAAGAAGCACTTCCGCTCCGAGCCGTGCTACTTGGCGCTCATCGAGCTCTTCCACGACGTACGTTTTCCCATAGCTGTCTACGTCTTAGACAGTTCTTGGTGTCGGTGGCTAATCCATATCAACACTTCGTTGTTCCCAGGTCATCTACCGCACGGAGCTCGGACAGCTACTGGACCTCACCTCTCAGCCACAGGACGCCGAGCCGGACCTTGCGCGTTTCACGCTCGAGCGCTACCGCAAGATCGTGGTGTTCAAGACCGCGTACTACACGTTCTACCTTTCGGTCGCGTGCGCGATGCTGCTGAGCGGCATCACCGACGACGAGTCCCACGAGCTCGCGAAGAAGATCTGCGTGCGCATCGGCGAGTACTTCCAGATCCAGGACGACTTCCTCGACTGCTACGGTGACGCAGAGGTGATCGGCAAGATCGGCACGGACATCCAGGACAACAAGTGCAGCTGGCTCGTGGTGCAGGCGCTGCAGCGCGCTTCCCCAGAACAGAAAGAGACCCTCAAGACCAACTACGGTAAAAACGACGCCGCGGCGATCCAGGTGGTAAAGAATTTGTACAACGACTTGGATTTGGCGGCGCTCTACCACGCGTACGAGGACAAGACGTACGCGCAGATCACACAGGAGATTGCGCAGGTGACGCGAATGCCGTCGGACGTGTTCACGATGCTCGTGAGCAAGATCTTCAAGCGCACTAAGTAAACAACCAGATCACCCAGCACAACTGTCCTCGCAGCAGTAAATAATCCATGCTGAGCAAGAATCAGATCTTGCTCATTTTGAGCGCAACGTACACATCGTTTGTGTGAGCTGTCATACAATTCTCAAATATATCGCCTCAGCATTTGAAAAGAGCGCCTTGAGATACAGAGAAACACCTGCGGATAAACCTTTCGAGTCTTGGTCTCGCTAGCGGTAGAGCATGATGGGGAAGTTCTCTGTGATCATGTTGCCGTCTTCAAAGAGCACGACGATGTTCGCCTCAAACTCCACCTTAAACTCTGCAAATCCATGAAACAGTAACCAGATAAATAAACAGTCAGTCAATCAGAAGCCATGTCGCCACTGCCACCAGGAGCAAGAGATAGCTCAACGTACTTGGCGCCAGCATCGTCGGACAGGTGAACAGGCGCGGGAAGATCATGTAGATCGGGATCGCCAGCTGACGGCAGACGTCGCCCCAGCCGATCTGCACATTCTGGATCTCCGTTGCTGCGTTTCATATCAACAATCAACAGCATAATGATAAATCGGTGAGCTTGTTTCACAATTTGGGCCTACAATTGAAAAATGGCCGACGCACCATCTCTTGCGACGCCCTCGGCGTGCGCCACGCTCTCCACGCGAATGAGCTGCAGCTCCACCGACTTGATCGGCGCACTCGCGTGCTCTACGACAATCTCTCCTGTGAACGGCAGGTTCACGGGGCAATTGGTGCGGTGGATCCGCCCCGTGATGTGGAAACTAGGAATATTCGCCACCGTTTTATGCTTCAAACAACGCATAATAGATTAAAACGCATCAGGATTGAGCAACTCAATCCATCGAGGGATACCATCAATACGCTTGCACTTACCCGCCGCACGTTCTCAAGCGTCTCGGGCGTGATGCTGAACTCCTCTGGAGCGTCTCGCAATGGCTCTCGCAGCTATATATGTGACCATCAATACACACCACGTGTTAGTATTGTAAAAGGTAAGCTCATAGCATCACCAGATCGTTCTCTCTCTCCCTCTCTCTCTCTCTCTCTCTCCCTGTTGCTTTGACGCACCGGCACTTCGACGATGAACTCCATGGTCTTGTGCAGATTCGTCTTCATGATGCCGCGCACGCAGTCACAGATGATCTCGTACTTGACGGACACGTAAACGCCGTGGTAGGTCTCAAAGAGCTGCTGGTCGTCGTTGCCCAGGAGCTCAAACTCAAAGGGAAACTTGGTGATGCCGAACGGCACTTTGCCCGGCGGCGCCACGGGGATGTGCAGGTACACGAGCTCCATGGGCGACACGGCGCTGTAGAACGCGTCGAAGAGTCCTGCACTCTTGGCGCTCACTTGCAGGCGCGCGCTGCCTTCGACCTTCATGGCGATGCCCTGGTGCGCAAAGCCCTTGGGCGACGAGATGATCACCTGGCCCTGCACCACTTCCTGTTCAGATACACATAAAGACAAACACAGAGAGATGAAGGTCACTACGAGGCCACGGATGTCTACAAATAGAGACGTATATAGCAATATATGTGTACATACATGCGGACGGAAGATGCGGTCGATGCGGTTGAGCTTGATGTCGAGCGTGGAGCTCATGTTGCTTGCTGATCTGTTTGCCGTCTTGATATGCTTGATATGCCAAGTTGAACTGTGTGAGCATTTTTGAGAAGGATCTCAACTTTCAGAAATTCATACTGATTTTTGAAATTTCAGATTGCAGAAATTCTGAAGAGGTACCTTTCAAAACGCATTTCCTCCTGATTCGTTTTTGAGATGACTTGGTTTTAGTATGTGTGCACTAATTGGCGCGTGACTCGTTTTTAGTAAGTGTGCCTACTAACTTTATAACGCATACAGACAATCCTCCCAAATTGACACATACAAAAAGCACCACTCGCAAATAATTTTTTGGGGGTTTGAGGCTTCATAGAGGTATATAATATTAGAGGTTATTGACATACAGTGAGTGTCACCACAGTTGCACTCTTGCAATGCTGCAATCTGAAGTCAAAATGACGTCGTCAGCCTCTG
>JALBZD010000467.1:0-25913 GCA_038050675.1 Globisporangium cylindrosporum | reverse complement strand
GTTATTTGTCAATAAATTAGATATCCAAATTATCCACCGAATTTAGTTGTTTTTCACAAATTATTAGTATTTTGTAAAACATCACTATCTAAATCATACGAAGGGATGTTTTTGGAAAATACTGCTGTGAATATTATGCGTCTAACCTTCTGCTGTATAATTACTGTAATAGCTATGTGATTGAGATATATCGATAAATGCAATGACAAACCTGTTAGATATTGACATATCCAGAAAAGATCATCACTTAGCTAAATATCAGCCAGTAAATGATCCAGGCAATACATTCATCATGAGCGCGCTGTACAAGGGAGCAAAACAGCAGCAGAACCATTTTCACCTGACCGATCGCACTGCCAACGTCGCTCGCCATGCCATCCTCAGCCTCACAAGTTGCCCTCCGGCTTTAGCAACAGCTGGACGACAAGCATGTCAACTTGACCTCCAGCAATGCAGCGTTCGGGGAGCTTGCTCGCCACCCCCTTGGCAGTTGAAGGAAGAAGGAAGAGTGAGAACACTGGTGGCGCTGCCAAAGCCACAGTCAGCTTTGCCGCGAGGACGAGGAGAGTGGAGGGCATACTCGAAAGCTATTTTGGAGGAGTCGCGACTCTTCGCTCGTGCGCATTTTTATGCTGTTTTTCAAAATCTATCTCAAGTGCGAGCCCCAAATAACAATAAGTGATAGATCGTATTTATACGGAACGCTGCAGTACTTCTTGAGGTTGAAAATAGAGATCGTGATGTATTCGAAACAATCGAGTATTTGCGAAACATGCTTGTCCAATTTCGCAAAATTGAACCAAAATGGTAGTTTTAAACATTTACGAAAAGACTTCGATTTTCGCGAATTCATCTGTCAATCGAAATTACTCACTTTTGCGAGTGTTGCCTAATGCATTGCTCAACAAGCTACTCTATCATGTACACTTTGCTCAGTATCGCTGCTTTCGCAGCCATCAGCGCTTTCGTCACCAACGAGCACTGGTCGATCAGCAAGGCATACTAGTGAGACGATCTCGAGTTGCTAAAATGTATCATAGAAATCAAAGCTGCAGGTGCGACACCTCAGTACCAAACGCGCGTCTGTAGCCAGGTTCTAGTCTCTGCTGCGGAGCGCTTCAATTCATTGGAGCTCTGTCAGTGCCTGAACGAATTCTGTCCAACGAGTTTGCCCAGCATGGCCATGGCGAGGGCGGTTTACTTGTGTAGAGTCGAAACGGCGGCGTGGCTCGTTGCGAATCGCCAAGTCAACGAGTGGAAGCCGCAGTATATCAGCGACGCCGTGATGGAAGGCCATGGCGAAGTGCTTCATTGACTCAAGAAGAATTACCCCGTGGAGTTGCTCATTGCAATTCATCCGACAGTTCCAGCTCCAGCTCCAGCTCCAGAGCATTTACTTGTCGATGTGTTGATGTTGTGTCTAATCTTGTCAGAATCATCCTCACTTTCCTTCTTATAAATGGCTTGAAAACTCAAGAAAACTATTACGACTCGTCGTTTGGTCTCTTTGCTATATCACAATAGCAGTCGTTCCTGCGGCAGACAAGCGAGATACTAGCGCCGCCAGCTCCCATGTCGTCCAAGACGAAGAAGGAGCTAATGATGTACCTCAAGTCGCACGCTTGCAACGAAGGCTTTGCTGTTTTTGGTCGCCGGTCGTCTCGTGGACGGCAAGTGCTGGCGCAGTGCAATCGAAGCGGCTTGTACGACGATCAAAGCAAGACTGCCAGTGCGTCAAGCAGAGAAACAGCATCCCGGAAGATTGAGTGCCCGTTTTCTCTTTACGCCAGCGTAAAGAAAGACGATCTGTGGAGCTTCAAGGTGAAAACGCGTCACACAACCACCCTGCATCGACAGATATCTCGGTCCATCCTGCTCACCGCCGTCTGTCTCCAGATGCGCTCGTTGAAATCAGTCGACTCTCAGCCGCTGGCGTCGCTCCGAAAGAGATTGCTGCTGCGCTGTGTCCAGCTGATGTAGACTCACAACATATCAACAGAGACATCTACAACGCGATTCCGGTGATTTCGATGAGAGAGCTCAATGGACGCCAGCCGATCGAGGTACTGCTCGGCACGTTGGCGAACAATGGATACCAGTACGACTACGTCCTGAATGATAAACACGAAGTCACTCATCTCTTCTTCGCCAGGGAGTCAGCTATCCAGCTATTTCGCCGCTTCTCAACAGCCTTTGTGCTCGATTGCACTTACAAGACGAACCGATTCAGCCTGCCGCTTCTGCATTTTGTCGGGACGAGCTCGACCAACATGAGCTTCTCGCCTTGCTTTGCTTTCCTCCTGAAGGAGACAGAAGGCGGATACGCGTGGGTACTTCGCTGTTTCGCTGGACTTTTCGAAGGAACTGGAGTGCCTGAGGTGGTTGCAACAGACAAAAATCGAGCGCTGATGGGTGTGGTGCAGCGAGCTCTCCCCCACTTCTAAGAACATCCTGTGCGCGCGGCACATCAACAAGAATGTGACCTCAAACTGCAAGCAGTGCTTCGCGACAGTACTCGAGTGGGACGCATTTTTGAAGACCTGGTCGTTGCTGTGCAGTTCGCAGACCGAAGCTGAGTATGCTGACACCGCTGAGTATCTTCAGAGCAAGATCTCGACTGCGATGTTTGAGCACCTTGATTGTATCGGGGCGCACACGGTGGTTTACACCATTGGGTAAATGTAATGGGCCTCACCCATTACATAAAGGTGAATCTGTTTCACAGATTGTGTGTGCCACACAACACCTTTGCTGTGCATTGTGGGTGACAAAAGACAAAAGGATTACAGTAAAACGTGAACCCACATGCACAAGTGACGTCATTGGATGATGTCACAGGACGTTCCTGTACAGTGTTAGTCTCATGTACTAATCGTGTACGGAATGATGGTTCCTACTTTGGGGAATCTGACTGGTGACGTGGTCGACGTGTCTCTACCGGTTGAAGTGAGTGGCTTGGCCAATCACTTCACAGGGAATTTTCCACAGGACTTCAAGTTCAAGGTCTTATGGGTTGAACCTCAGAGTATCCAAGGTTTTATATATCATTTTAGTAGGTTTATTTCTGCATGTGTAGGTTTTAGTCATAAAACCTCTAGGAGCCCTTGAGGCTTATTAGGAGTAGCGACAGGAACCATAACAGCTTTTCAATTCAGTTGCAAATTTATCTTCAAGTCATCGAGTCGCTCCTCCTCCCTCCAAGTCGGGAGACCGCTTCCTCGAGACGTTCAAGCGCGTGTGTTAGAGGGACTGTTTGGAACAGCGCCCTCTTACACGCTCACGTTGTTAGTGCGGAACCACTGCTTGGTGACGTGGGCTCGGTGGCTTGGCGCGTTCTCTTGCTGAAGAATATGGCTGTTGCCGTGCGTCTCAGTGATAAGCGGCGGCAAATGGGCTCGTAGCGTCTCGATGTAGCGTGAAGCGTCCAAGTTTCCGTCTACGAACTTCAATCTCGCTTGCCTGGCCGCGGAAAAAGCACCCCAGACCATTGCTGATTCACTCCCAGAGTGCCGCTTCACCATAGCCTTCTCTAAATGCTTGAGATTGTACCAGTAGCTATTCAATCCGTCGGTTCTATCCAATTTCCACTTTTTCTCGTCGGAAAATATCACTTTGGACCATTCGTCGCTTATCCAGGTGGCTTTATCCATTGCCCACTGGAGCCGGGCTCGACCATATCGAAAATTCGCTTGTGTCAAGTGCTTCATCTTCTTCCACTTCACGTCAGAATGGTCGTGCAGGAGGCGCTGAACGCTGCGAGTGCTGAACTTCGGTTTGTTACGTGATTCGGCATCACCAGCGCTTTCATTACCAATGGTTACGGAGCGAACTATCTGACGCGACCACTGCTCGGTCACCTTCTCGGGTCGCCCAGTGCGCGCCTTTGCGATTTCACTGCGCTTTCCGCTTGCAACACGACTTACACTGGCTTCGTTTCGTTTTACACGCTTTGCAATCTCCGTTGACGTGACGCCTGCAGCATGAAGCTCTTGAATGGCTCGCACTTCGACCTCCAATAGCTCTTTTCCTCTTCCCATCTCGAAAACACTTGTTTTAGAATGAAAACAAAAGTGTGCTCAAACGACTGGAATTTGGTTTCTTTATTTTATCATTCTGTGCATAATTCGTAGAACTACACATTTAGAACCAATGTGACGGAGATATCAAACTCGAGGTTCTATCTTTGATAATGAATAAATTGTCATTTGTGTGATTGAAGAAAGATTTGACAAAAGACGCTTCTAGCACTTGTTCGACTCTTTCTTAGCGTTTATTTGAACCCTCATTTGTGGCTGAATACGCAGTAGTTTTTGAGCAATTGAAAAAATTGCGATTTCTAAATTTTTGGCGGCCATTTTAGTACCTCTATGTTGTGTCATAGAGGTGATTTGACCACCCAGAAAATGTCGATGAGTGTGAAAAAGTGAATGAAGTGCGCGTGTTGGGTTCACTCGCTCGCTGACGCTGGACGATCCATCTCTTCTTCACAACAACCCCACACACCACCAGTCTCCATATGACATGCTAGTGAGAAAGAATCCACACAGGCACCACATCCACAATAGCGCCAGCTCGGCGGGTTGAACGGCTCTCTCTCTCTCTCTGCGTGTCTCTGTGTAGCTGAACGACCACCAAAGCACAAGTGTCATTCCTCACTCATCCTTTTGCCAATGAAGTTCGACGCGAAGGAGCTCTCGGACCAGGAGCTCGTGGTGCTCGAGTCCACGCTGCGTGTGCAGCTGGCGGTGACCAAGCACGTACGCGTCCAGCAGATCACGTCGGCGATCGGCAGCGCGCTGCTCACGGCGGGGCTCTCGACGCTGCTCTCGGGCCCATCAATCGTCTGCTCGACTGTGCTGCGCAAGAAATGCAAGCGCCGGTACTTTGCCACGCGACGCGAGCTCTTCCTGCGCCGTATCGAGGTCGCGCCGATCCAGGAGAGCGTGTTCGCCAAGCGCGCACTCGCGCTCTCGATCGCCAGTGGGCTCACGTGCTGCGTGCTGGGCGTGGCGCTCGACGTGCTTGTGGACGGCGCCGTGCTGCAGGTGGTCGCGTTCTTCTTCGGGACGGCGTTCGAGGATCATGTGACAGGCCGCACGACAGGCTTTGTCCATGACAATGCGGCAGAGCTTGTCGGAAGAGACCAAGTCTACGTGATTGACGAGGCACCATTCACATTGTTTGGTACCAAAGGTGATCCCACTGCTGGTGCTGTTGCTGATACCAATGAGACGACGAAGACGAAGATGAAGAGCTCCAAGTTCCGAGCCAAGAGCCTCATGGATATATCCCGACACTTCTGGAAGAGCGCGTCCTGGTCCTTCTCGTCCGCGGAGATGCAGGAGAAGATCAAGAACGCCAAGCAAAAATACCGCCAGCGACCGAGTATGCACGGGAGCTTCAACAGGAGTATCAGCGAAGAGCAGGATGACGATGACACCAACAACAACAGAAGAAGTGCCTCGGACAACTGGGCGTTCTTGTTCGCGCAGGATCACCACGAGTTTCGCGCTGATACTGGTACTGATACTACTGATGGAGAAGAGCGAGAGCACGAGACGCTCTTTGGCTGCCGCATGCGCGCTACTACCACGCTGTTTGGTACCAATCTGGACGATTTTGGTATCGAAGAAGAAGGAGAGCAAGTGGAGCTCGTGCGCAGTGACGCGTTCGCGCTCTTTGGTGACTGCTACATCGTGCGCGTGCGTCATGCGAGCACCATAGTGAGTCCTCGACCACAAGCATCGCTCTTGGAGACCAAACGCGCGCCAGAGGATCACTACGAGGACCTGTTCACGTCCGAGCCAGCTACGGACGATCTGGTTTATGGTAATGTCGGCGGTGATACGACTGTGGTTCATGTGATCCCCTGTGGTGAAGAGGACCTCTCCACTGGTGTGATTCCTGATCGACCACATCAGCACTATGAGAAGAGTCTAGTGTTCACTGGCGATGAAGCATCTTGTGCTTTCTGGGACGGCATCTGGCATCTGGACGACGACGATCTCGGCGGTGATCTCGATGGTGATGACCAGGGTGATGTGGAATACGGCGTCGAAGTCTGGGGCTTTGACGACGAAGAAGAAGACGTCAAACTTTATCACCACCACGCTTCGCTGGAACCGGAGTACGGTGTCGAGGTCTGGAACTATGACGACGAAGAAGATGACGATGGCACTTCGCTGTTCCCAAGAGCTCCATTGTCGCCGCCATATCCGAATTACAAGCACACCATCGCTGTGGATGAGGAGATCCCTCACGATGCGTTCTCACTGTTTGGATCTCCTCACAAGCGTCTCGACTCTGTCTCAACCATCAAGTACCACCCACAGTACCTCAACGAAGAGGAGGTGGACGATTTGAGACCGGAAGGTTTATTTGGCTAGCAGCTTCAGAGCCAACCCTGGATGTGATACGATCAACTCGATGAATCAGATCTTGTGAGCGCGCGCTAGATTGGCGGCGGACGTCCTCGCGTGGTGATGCTGGTTGGGATCCACTAGACGATGGATCTTGCTGACGTGGGTGACTGACTATATTTGCGAGAACGGATCAGATCTTACTTGGGCTTCAACAAGCAAAAATCTGATCGCATGCAGCTATTTAAAACACCAGCCTTGGTGAAGATCGGCGGCAGTGGTTGTCTCAACTGGAAGGCTGGTGATCCTCGTGGCAAGCTCTCGGTCTGGAAGTGGTGGCTTTTGTTGACCTTCCGACAACCACATCCGAATCGCCATCCTGTCGAAGCGTTCGCATCGCATCGCATAGCCAGCAGCCACGTAGAGTGTCAAAATGGGTCCAATCGCTTCGCCCAGGAAAAGGCAGCAGTCACAGGCTTCAGGGCTGGATGCGAAAGCCATGTACCTGGACGCGGATGGCGTGATGCGGCGATCGGAAAAGGTGACGCAGCGCATGATCCATCGTGGACTCAGCATCAAGAACGCGCAGCTGCTCACGGACGACGACCAATTGCACCTGTCGCTCAACAACCGGCTCAAGGAGAACGACGAGCGCAACGCGAAGCTCGTCCTGGAACTGGACGACCTCATGAAGAAGCAGGCAGCGAACGCGAAAATGAAACTGCAAACCAAGGCGGAGCGGCGCCAGTGGATCGATGAGAGCAACGAGCTCATCGCGACGCGGCTCGAGCTCTGGTACAGCAACGACTTTGTGCCGAAAGGCGACGAGAATGTGGACGTGACGGAGCACAACACGCCGCTCTCGCCGTCAAAGCTGCAACGGTTTATCGACGAAGGAGGCAACCTCCGACGCAAATCGCTTTTGGATGCGGACGTAGGCTCCAGCTCAGATCTCGTCTCCGCCACTCTCAGCCCCACTTCAGTCATGGATATTACGACGGCAGCGCACCAGCAAGAGCACCCTCAGCACGACCAAATGCCGTACGTGGAGGTCGTGACGCCTCCAATTTCACCAACCTAGCCAGCCAGCCAGCTTTGAGGATCGGATTGAATCGGATCTTGAAGGCGCCGCCAGTTTCGATATTTACATACCGCATCTTCCTTCATAATTATACAAGACAATAGACGAGGTGTGAGGTTTTCGGATAAGATCTTGTGTACGAGGACGACAGTCTTCATAAAGAGTACCCAGATGGTTTGAAGTCATCGTCTTCTGTCCTCGTCTCTCGTTTTGTTCATGAGCCAGGCTCCAAGGACATCCACATGAAGCCACTCACACTTAACAGAGAGAGAGCCTCTCAGTTCGCTCGTCATTGTACAACTCACTCGCTCTCGCTCTCGGCTGCAGCATCTTCCGTCCAAACCAGAGACCATGATCGATTTGATTAAACCAGAAGCCATGACCACCATGATCGAATTGATTCGCTCTTACTCCATGCCTGTTGGCTCGACTCTCAAGCTGGACCAGCAAGCGGACGATTTCCTCGATCAGCATGGAGTAATCCGTCGATCTAGCTCCTCGTTGGGACGCAGCCTCTTGCAGCGCGGGGCCTCAGATGGGAAGCTCGATTATCTCGCGGTGGCGACACTAACAGAACCGCTGAACAACGATGAAGGCGAAGTCATTGATGAAGATACCAGCAGCGATTCCCCGCACCACGATCCCAAGCCAACCTCTCCCGAGGAGCTAGAAGCGCTCATTCAAGCCCAGATAGACAAGAAGCGACGACGGAGCGAAATGATCGCGAGTCTCAAAGAGCGCAAGCACACTCTACTCGTGGTGCAATGCGCTCAAGTGCAAGACCGACTTCAATTGTGGTACGACGCCAGCGAACTCGACCCCGCGGTGGAGACTTCGGCAGAGCATACACCGCTGTCGCCGTCCAGCAAGGCGCAGCATTTCATCGACTCGGACGGCAACATCCGCCGGAAAAGCATCGTTCAACCTGATAAATCCTCGATTTCGTCACCGCCTCCAAGCTCACCAGTGGCTGATTTCCTCCTCTCGCACGCTCGCAAGTCGCTGGTCTTGGAGTTCTTGCAGAGCATCATCGATGATTAAGAGGCAGCGAGAGGATCGCTGATGACCACGCTTGAGAAATTGTGCAGTAGACTTGCATTTCCACCCTGACCGCTGAATATAAAGCTGAAAGTTTCGTTCATCACGCTCGGACGGTTCCGTTACTCGATACTCGGCGTCGAGTTCAGGTGAGCTATCTTGGTATCCCTCTTGGTCGTCGCCGTTTGTTTTCTTCTACAACTTCATTTGTAGTCGATTTTCACACGCTCCGCAAGTCAAGTGGAGATAGATCGATGCGTGACGCTTGCTGAGTTCACTCTCCGCGCCATTATCCCAACCGCACATGCTGAAGGCCACAGGAATTCAAGATGGCGGTACCACAGTCGCAGCACCATCCAGCACAGAGACCATCTACCATGTTCGCGTCATCCACGCGTGGCAGATGGGAGAGAAGCAATCGACGACCGCACTGGAAGAGAGAGCCCAGTTCTCGTTCTTTGGGCTTGAGCTCGAGCTGATGGGGTTCAAAACTGGCAGAAACAACCCTCAGGTTCCAGTATCTTCTCCACTTCATTTCAGCAAACCGGCAGTAATCGGAAGTGCTTTGGACGAAAGCCTGCAACTCTCCAGTATAACCGGTCCGTTCCAGATCCGAGTGGCTGGCAAAATGGCTTCATCATCACCTCACGCGTCCGATAGTGATAAACTCGTGCTGCAGAAATTCATTGCGGTGCAGCCTGGGAACTTGCTTCTCGAGATCAACAGCGTTCGCTTTCTCCAGACTTGCTCAACGGGGAAGAACGTACATAAGTCTCTGCTGCGAGCGCTCACAAAGGTGAGTATGGCAAAACCATTCGAGTTCACATTTCAGCGCCACAATCACGCTCAGGCTGCTGCCAGGATCGTCCCGTTCGCGATGCGAGCTGATGTGCAGGCCACACAAGTCGCACAGTACAAGAAGATGCAAGAGCAGGAAGCACAACTCAGTGGGGTCGTTAAACGCAAGAAGCAGTTCATCACGCAGCAGATGGACTACGAGTTGGAGCATTACCTCTTTGACCACATCGGCATGGAGCTTTTCCACTTGCACGAGGAGATCATGTCCAACGGACAGTGGCAGGCGTACGAGTTCGAGCAAGCGCTCTGGTACTACCACGCAGCGACCAGTCGACTCTACGCCGAGCACCCGATGCGCAACAGCGAGAAGACTCGGCAACTGATTGGAACCGTGCAGCTGAAAACGCGATTCGCTGTCCAGAAGCTGCAACGCGCAACTCGCATCTGCTTGAGACAGAAGAAAATCGCAGACACCGTCGTCGATCACCTCTTGTTCGACAAGATCTGGATAAACGTGTGGCAGCAAACCTGGACGAAGATCTGGACCGACCAACTTCTTCCTTTGCACACGCGGTTGCTGGGAGCGTCGCCAAATCAGAAGACCACCTTGACCTTGGAGCAAGAGGTCGAGCAACTCTGGACAGGCTGGATAAACCGCAACATGCAACCTCCAGCGACTTCAGTGGTGCCTTCGAAAGGACCAGATCTTGCAGATGTCGTGAAGAATGGCATTCCGTCGAGTGCGCCGCGACAAAAAGATGCTGGACCCACTGTCATCGCCGATAACAAGCAGCAAGTCAACGGTAACTCCGTTGATAATCCACCGACGATCGACCATGCACTTCAAACGATCCCAGGTTCTGACGAGCCAGAAGTGATGCCAACCCCACCTGCAGAGTCAAAACGTGATGACGCTCAATCATCATCAGCCGCAGAAGATGAAGAGAAGCTCCCGCCACAAGAGAACAAACCGTCGGATTTGTATGCCGATGATGACGACGACGAGGACAACCTTCAGTGGAGAGGGTATTTGACACTGTTGAAGTCAAATCTGAAGCAAAAGAAACCCTCGCCGCCAAAGAAGCATCGCGTTCAGGCAAAGAAGCCGACGTTGCGTGCCAGGAACGATGCCGTCGCCACCAATTTCAACTCGCACAATGAAGTCTACGACGAATATGATAGAGGATACGAGGTCAATTACCTCCCACGAGTTGCTCAAAGCACTACAAATGGATATCTCAATTCGACTCACCTCAACGGCAACATGACTCCCTCAACCAGAGTAGGCAACTCGATCGCCCCGTCGAAACAGGGAGACCTGGCTCCATTCATGCTCAGCATCCCCCAGCACTCGGCATACGATCGGGATCATGTGTCTTCCTCGCTGTCGCATCCAGTTACCTCGACACCATTCGATTCGCTGAAGGTGGGGTTTAGCAGATCGTCCCCATCTCTCTTTTACTCACACTTGACTTATCTGGCATATGTTTCCACCCTCTTGTTACTAAACAGACAGAAACCCGAAGTTTGCCAGTGCCGATGGTTATGAATCATGTCGACTCTTTCGAAGACGTCGATTCCTGGCATCGCAGCGGCAGCTTTCGCGCGTTCCACTCGTTCTTTGCAAGGAACCTCGACAATCCTGGGGACGCCAACGACTTCCGAATTCATGGGCACACTGTCGCCGAAACCCACGCGGCGGAGCACTGGAGTAAGGGATCAGTGGTCGTCAACCAGCAGAAGCACGAGCACTTCGATCCACAACCACACGCTCAAGTATTTCTGAGAGCTCAGCCCTCAAATGCGATTGGCATAATTCCAAGTGATGTGACATCTTCTCAGCCGTCCAAGGCTTTCACCGTAAGCGAGATGGAGATCCTTCTGCGGCAAGATCACTTCACCTACCAATCGAAAACGCCCGCTCCGAGCGCAAAGAGCCAGGCAAAGTTGCCTTATATCGTGCGGAAAAAGAAAAATGACCGGCCCTGACAAGCAAAATATACCAAAGCAGACAAACTGGCAAACAAGCACATGACACGAAGGCGGGAATGTTCTTGGTGCGCTCAAATGTGTAGGTTTGCATTGCAAGTGGGCAGTGTGTCCATTAGATCATCCTCTTCTGTGTGGTCTCTCTCTCTCTCGCTCTCTCTATAGCGACAACTCATAATGACAAAAGTTGCAACAGCAAAGACGAACGGACAGTGGGTGGGTGATGCATTACCTGACATCTTAGTTGTTCTCCTTCAACTTGCGCACGTACTCGCCAAGACGGTGCTGAGCCTTGTTTGCGATCTGGTCAGTACAATAAAACGAAACCAAATGGGTCACGGTTAATGTCAAAAACAAGTACAAACACATACGCATGTGAACGTACCTCAATGTTTGGATTGATCGAGTTGAGTGTGCGGACATCCTGCAGGGCGAGACGGTAGCGCTCCAGTCCTTCGTACGCCAACGCGCGACGCAGCAGCGCCTTCTGGTTCTCTGGGTCGAACTCTAAGACGTGCGTGCAGTCGCGAATCACAGCCGAGAAGTTGCTCAGCTGCTGGTTGCACGCAGCGCGGTTGTTGTAGCACGACAGCGCCACGGTCGAGTTGTGGTCGTCCGTCGAATCAAGCGCCTGCGTGTAGAATTCGATCGCCTGCTCGAAAGCCGCCGCCTTGAACGCGTCGTTTCCCTTCTCCTTGAGCAGCTCCACCGGGTTGAGTCCCGAGCGGCGCGCTTCCTCCACGCGAGCCTGGAGCGGCTCGATCTCGGTTATCAGCTTGTTCAGGTCGCGGTTGTTGAAGTCCTTGCGCTGACCCGTGCGAAGCGTGGCGAGCGCCTCTTCGTACTTCTTCAAGCCCTTGAGCGCGACACCGTGACGGTGGTAAGCTGCCGATTTGAGAAATCATAGCACGTTGCGTGAGCCACACCGCTATGATAAATCGACTATGAAACGCTCATACTACAGAAGCTTACCCTTAACGAAGTCTGGGTTGATCTCAATGCACTTGGCGGCATCGTCCGCCGCTTCCTGGAACTTGTGGGCGCCAGCGTACGCGGCACTGATAGCACAAACACGTCGCAGACATTCAAACAATCCCATTCGAGTTAATCTAACACGCCATGTACCATCAGATCATCACACACTCATACGTGCGCATACGCATATACCTTCTGTTGGAGTAGTAAACGTGGTTCGTGCCGTCGATGGCGATCGCTTCCGAGTACTTTTCCACGGCAAGCTCCCACTTTCCGTGCTTGAAAGCCTCGTTGCCTTCGCTGCAGGTCGTCGCACACACAATGGATACATACACACAGCACAGCACAGGCAGTTGTTAGTGCACACAAGCTTTCAATCAGCATCACCAGCTGATGTGGTAAACGCGTCCTGACGGCACAGAGAGACGCACTTCTTCTTGGCTTCGGCGGCGGCGTTGACCATCTTTCCTTCTCGTTTTGCTTCTCTTGTGGATGCGAATTCGCGAATGCACTGATTCCCCGATCCGAATGACTGAAGGAGAGACGCTGCAGTACACTGTACGACTTGGAGACTATTGAGTCCGGAATAGTACGCATTTAACAGCGATTGTGTTCACCCGCTCCACTGGTAAAAACCCCATTCGGTTTTGTGGGTTGTTGTGTCATGTGTCATGTGTCATTGGGGTTTTCATTATTGGCGACTGATTGAGCATTTGACGAACCATCATGTCGATGTGCGCGATCGAGCTGGCTAGCCAACCACCAAGCGATGCTGCTGCTTCCCCCGCAGAGCGAAATCCGGACGAAGGCAAACAAATAATTGAAGAGCGAGTGTGCGGATGCATGGATGATTGTTTACAAATGTGGAGAGAAATAAACAAATGGTCACTCCACCCTGACATCCTTGTGCTGGTTGGAATTGCAGGCGGCTGAACGGAAGAGGGAGGGGGCATACTCGACCGATCTCTATCGCTTCAAGTGGCTCACGAACCACAGTGTGAGGTAGATG
This sequence comes from Globisporangium cylindrosporum, assembly GCA_038050675.1. Classification (NCBI taxonomy): domain Eukaryota; phylum Oomycota; class Peronosporomycetes; order Pythiales; family Pythiaceae; genus Globisporangium; species Globisporangium cylindrosporum. Next base: position 12,664 of record JALBZD010000467.1, on the reverse strand, counting down.
GCGGCTTGGGGGAATGCCAGAATGCCGATCAAGATGCCCATGTTGCGGTAGATGTAGTCGATGAGCGGTATCTCACAGCTCGACGCGTTTCCCATTGTCGGGATGGTGACATTCGTGCAGCTGTGCGTCGGCGTGCTGGTCGCATCGCACTGCCTCATCTCGATCGCGGCGAGAGACTCGAGCGAGTAGTTGGTGATGACCAAGTACCGGATCCATCTGTAGAAGCCCTTCATCTTGATATGGCGCATCAGGAGTCCGGAGAACAGATTGAAGAACACCGAGAGCGCGCCGACTGCCACATTCGCGACCTTGGCATTGGGCATCAACACGACCATGAACTGCCCGATGCTCGTGCAGTTGGAGATGTAGAGGTAGTAGACGAACCAGAAGAGAAAGAAGCTGTGCACGCTTTCCTGTCAGCCGATTATCCAGCACTCCACGTTCATGAAGAACATCGACGTCAACGCCAGATACAGTAACTCAGCGATGAAGAGCGAGAACGAATATGGCAACGGGTTGTAGCAGTTCGACATCCGCTCGCGGTAGAAAATGGCACGCTCGGCCGAGTCAAGCAGTTTCTCCGATGAATCGCCAAGCTCGCCGAAGAAAGCCATGTACCCTCCTTTCTGCAGCAGGAGCAAGGAGTCGAACAGCTCGAAAATCTGCTTGCTTGGTTGATGGATCGTGCACATCACCGTCTGACCTGTTCGAGCGATCGACCGTACACCTCGCATCACGATCAACGCAGAGAGCAGATCGTGGATATCCATCTACTCGCAGTAGCCGATGGTTCGACTGAAGGTGTACGGATCCTTCGGCACACCGTTGACCAAGATCTGATCCTCGCACCGCCGCCAGTCTTGCGACCAGTGAAGATCAAGTTGTTTGCCAATCGAAATTGGAAGTTTTGATTGTACAAAATTACAAACCGACAAGAATACAAAAAAAAACTCTAACAACATCAACATGAGTTGCCCATGCAGCTCTTTCTCCTTCTTCTCTTTTGATGCGTTACTCTGTAAACTATCACGGAAGGCTTAGTTGGCATCTTATTTTGCTGGTGCCTTGATACAGCCCAAAACTATACATACACACTTCAAAAACCAGCATCCACACTCGAGAGCTTCCATCCGCTCTGAATGACGATGCTTCGACTCATTCCGGCCACACTTGAGCTTACTCAGTCAACGCGATCGCCGAAACCTGCAGCGTGTTGGTCCACGTCTGCTGGTAGATTGTGACTTCGTACGGCGCCTGCGTGCACTGGCGGTTACGGCACGCGCCAAGCTCGTCAGCGAAGTTGATCGCGCACCCTAGCACCTGGTAGCGGTAGTTCGTGCCGGATACGGTCTGGAACTGCGCGCTGTTGATCTGCAGCACGCAGATAGGCGCTGTGATGGTTGGATCGTAGTTGGTTGGCGTGCTTAGAGCGTCGACAAGCACTGACACGGCAGCGTCATTGAGTTCCAGCTCTTGCGACTTGCCGAGGATCGTCGCGCCACCCAGGATCGTGGCATCACTTCCGACAATGTCGTTGGCTGTGGCATCAGTAACAGCAGTGGCTTCGCTTCCAGTCGTATCGTCAGCAGCATCGACAGTGGCTGCGTCCGCGTCGCTGGCAACGTCCTCCTTTGGCACAGCGTCACCGCCCTCTGTGACAGATTCATCGGCAGCTGCAGCCACAGCATCGTCGGAGCGGATTTTTTCTTCTGGGACAGCAGCCTCGTTAGCGTTCTGAGCCAATTCGTCAGCAGATCGGGCTTCCTCTGTGACACCCGAGCTTGGCGCAGCGTCGGTAGTATTCACTGACCCAGCAGCTTCTCCTGCGACCTCTTCAGTCGGCGCCGCAGTCTCGTCGCCAATGTAGCTGCTCGCAGGGGCTTCGTTTCCGACCAAATCGTCACTGGGGGCAGCGACAGCGCCGACAATGTCAGCATCCAGGTTCACGAGCTCAATGCCGGAGTCTTCTTGCGCAGCGACGGAGCTCGTTGTCGAGGACGATGCGAAGAGTGCGAGCGCGGCAACAGCCACGAATAGTGAGTACGGCTTGCAGATCTTTGTCATTGTGAGTGGTGTTGTGTATGGAGAGCAAGCTGCTGCTGTTCGTCGACTTGGTAGATTAGAAAGTGAGGAGCCCAATGCTATGTGTGGGTGTGTGAATGCGCCAAGCCAAGCCGGTCACTTGACCCTCTTAAGAGATTAACAAGTCGGTTTCGATTGCAGCGTGATCCAAAGCCAGCAGGTTCACGGATTCCGCGTCCACAGGTTCAAGTACTGTGGACTTCTTTATCAGAACAATATTGTTCACGTGTCCGGTCGGTGCCTGTGTCTTGCAGCCTGCTTGATGCTGGGAGTGCCGTAATGTACGGAGCGGGTTGGAAAAGGCGGGGTCTGCCAGCTGATGGATCCCCTTTCGGTGACCTTTACGGACCGCAATGAGCTGCTGCTTTTTCGCTTGTTTTAATCGCATCAGAACGAGTCAGTTCAGTTGGCCCTCAATAATAGGTATTGTACAATAAAATTTACTGTACATAAATAGGATATGCATTATGATAAATACTTTCAAAATCAAGTCATCATTCTGTTTTTGTATTTATATCAAGGTTTACTTACAATAAAACGTGAATGACAAATTGAAGGATGTTCTGACTCTTTTTCCCAACTGACTTGACCAGCGATGCAAAATGAGACTGACCCTGACCTGAAGCTCACTCCAACGAATGCTGAGTCGACCCAAGAGCTGCAACATTGCATAGTACTCAATGTGCCTCCGCTGTAAAAGATGTCCACAAATGCCCTCAGCTTGTATCGGAGCACCACTGTTTGCCGTTCAGCTCTTTCGTCCACCATGCGACTCCAAAATTTTCCCGTGCCGCTCTGAATCAATCGTGCCGCAATTCCGTCTGGGGACTCAGAGATGAACCGTACAAGTTGTGTCCATTCTGACAAACATTTCTTTACATTGCGGAACTATTGCTGCTGTCCAACAGCGTTCTGCCGAAATGCTATGTAGTACAGCATGATAGCGAATTCAACTGGCGAAACTGGCGAAATCGATTCGCAGAACTCTGCGGTTGATCCACTCGCAGTCATCAACAGTAAGCCAGTGATGATATGCTATGTGAACACAGTACTGGTTGCTGGCGAAGGACTCAGCTTACCTGCTTCGTTCACTTTGGATCGACAGTCTGCCTGCTATATTGTTTTGATCTCAACCGCGCACGGTTCCTGTCGGCAGTCAATGAGCTCTATTCTAGACGCATGCATAGTAACTGGCGTAATGTCGATGTGGAAGTACCATTTCATACATCGTTTCCTTCGTTTGCTCTCCTCTGCCAGGAGATCCGCTCGCGAAGGCGCCTGGCCCCCAAGGCTTTCATCTGCAACGAAACGCAACAGCAACGAAAACAACAATGAAAATGTCTCGACAAGTTTCTTGGCTGACAGCTCACAAGTCCCTGGTAGCCGGTCGATAGAAATTGCATTTGAGGCGTCAACATGGCGCTGCTCGTTGTGTGGGCGTGGAGTTTAGCGTTTGGCTCTCCATAGAGGCGACAAGAACGAAATCTCCAAGAAGCATGGAACTGTGTCTTGCTGCACAGTTGAGCCAGGGCTTTTGGGTAGTTCGTCTGGCGTTACAGAACGTTTTGCTCATTATCAAGCCAATTTAGTCGCGCGGTTGGGGCTAACAGAGCTCACACATACATTTCCTATTGCAACTGTATCGTAGCAATAGCATCTCAGGTGTGACCCCAAGTGCATTGTGCTCCCAGCTGCTTGTGTTCGCGACCGACTGGCGCTCCGACTCTGGGTGGCTTCTGAAGCGAACGCAAGCCACCATTCAATTCAACCTGAGATCACGGTGTACTGTGTGGCCCTAAAATGATCGCTCAGAGCCTTTACATGACCACATAGTACCTCGACTGACTGACTGCCTGCGTGCACAAAATGATAACGGGCTCTCGGTCTGGATGCCTAGGTGCCGCGGCGATCTTTTCTCTAGGCCTGAGCACAAGCGCCAAGTGGTTCTTTATTTCAACTCGGTAGCTCTCATTATCCAAATTGCACTCCCTCAAGCACTATCCTACCACCCGACTAGCAAGCTACCTCCGCGACTAGCTACCCGGACGTGCAACATGGTATTCTCGGTGCAGAAGCTTATCAACCTCACGGCCCTTGTGGCGTGCCTCTCTATTACCACCACCACTTTCTTCACGGTGGTCCAGAGTACTCCGTTGGAGTACAACCCGATCTCAGTCGGCGGCAATATCGTGCCGCTCACACACAGCCACCCAGCGTTCGGCGGAGAACTCGCGTCGACCGTGAGCACAGTCTACGAAGACCGAACGTACCAAGACGACGACGCCAGCGGCGAAGACCGAGATCTCGATGATGACTCGGCAGTGAGCGCGTCTTCTGCTGATATGGATAGTATTGTACTCCCCGGTACGTTTCCTACTCCTGCTATTGCGGCTCCTACGCCGTCCGTTGCCGCTGAGGCGGACAACAGCACCATCACGTTTGCCAGCGAGCACATCGGTGGCTCGAACGCCACGAACGAGACCAGCACGGTGCTCGCCTCGGTGCGTCGTCTGGAAACTTCGAACACCGACGTGCAGAAGCTCGAGGCGTACTTCAAGACCTCGATGGAGCTGAACATCAACAAGCTCGCGAAGAAAGGCAGCGCGCCGACGATGCCCTGGCCGAGCAGCTACTGGCCAATCTACCTCGACGGCATCAACTACCAGTGGAACCAGAACCAGGCGAGTCCAGCCGAGAAGTACGCGAGAGCCTTCGGACTCGACGTCCAGACGTTCACCAAGAGCGTCTCCCAGGTTACGGGCATCCTGTCGCAGAGCACACGCACAGCTTGCTACTCGAACTACCAGTGCACTTTCCTGGGCGATGGTAGCGTGTGCTCCAAACGACTCGGTGAGGCCCAAGGCTACTGCATCCCGACGTGGTTTGGCATCTGCCACGCGTGGACGCCTGCGTCCATTTTGGAGTCCGAGCCCAGCTGCGCAATCACCAAGAACGGTGTCACATTCCAGCCGATGGACATCAAGGCGCTCTTGACCCAGATCTACGACGGCGCCTCGCTTTCAACCGTGTTCACGGGCGTGCGCTTCAACGGCAATGACAACACCGCGGCGAAGGACAAGTACGGACGCTACACGGACTCGTCCCGTCGCGACCTCGGTCCAGGTTACATGCACATTGCGATGGGAAACATCCTGGGCAAGTTCAAGAAGACGTTCATCCTCGACGTCACGGGCGGCGCGCAGGTCTGGAATCAGCCCGTGTACAGCTACGAAGTGCTGCAGCAGATCGAGATGTCGACCAAGCAGGGGGCGCAGAAATTCTACGGCACGTCCAAGTACCCATTCAACAGCGAGGCCAAGTCGCTCATGTATGTGCAGACCAAGGTGACGTGGATGGTCGAGGCGCTCGAAGACGGCCCACTCGTCAAGAACGGACACGCGGCGGCCTACACCCAGAGCGATACGTACACGTACCTGCTGGAGCTCGACTCGAGCAAGAACATCCTCGGCGGCGAGTGGGTCGGCAACTCGAACGACGACCACCCGGACTTCCTCTGGTTCGCCACGGAAAAGCCCGCGGACTCGACGGTCACGAGCATCGGCCTCAGCTACGCGAACGTCAAGTCGCTCCTGGAGGCGTCCCTCAACTGCTAGGACAGTTACTCCAGCCTGAAACATTTGGCAAGCTGGACTGAGCTCATGGAAGGTGGATATGAGTGTGTGTGTGTGTGTTTGATTAAGTGGATGTGATGAAGAAAGTAAGTGTCGACGAGTTCCCTGTAACCGAAGGAAGGTTGCGAACTTGGATTGGAACTTGACCATGATCAAATTTGCAAGTGTGTTGAGCTCCAATATTGTCACAAAAAGAGTTCACTTCAACATTACTTGCACGCTATGCAATCGAAACATGAAATGTGAAAGGAAATTAAGCTGAGCAAGACTTGAAAACAAATATAGAGTTTAAAGTGTGCCAAATATTGATGTAGAAACTCTAGTATATTGGTTATAGAAGGATCCGTTTAGACAGGAAAAGATGTCGCATACCAACATAGACACGATCGATCATCCGTGGCTTTGCTCATTTGTGTATCCACACACCATCAACGCCTCATACGTGCTCATGGCGTCTGCGCACGAGCCTCACTCTTTAAAAAGACATCTCCACAAGACTTCAATCAAACTCTTCATCTTCCAACCACGCTCTCACGTACAAGCACGCCATGCGCCTCTTCCTATTCGTCCTCGCATTGCCGGCACTCGCTGCCACTACGACGACTGCATCTGCCGACGACACTGCGCCTCAGTACTCGCTCGGCGCGTGGCTTGCCGCGACTGCGAGCGAGCCCACGCTCGGCGTGCTCGAAGTCGCACTGCGTGAACATTTTGCCACCACCCCCATCAACAGCAACAACAACAACAACAACGCGCAGAAGATCTGCTTTGAGCAAGTCCACGCCATCGAGCAGCAGATCGTGAACGGCATCAACTTCCGCTACCACGTCACAGGCTGCGCGCTTGCGTCTGAAGATAATATCAGCAATGGTGACTACGGCTCTATTGAGCCACTGCCGCGCTCAGGACGCTGTGTGCGCGCCTGCGGACCGCAGCAGCAGGCGTTCCAAGTCACAGTGTTCTGCCAGCCCTGGACGCAGACAACGCAAGTGCTGAGCATCGTGAGTGAAGACGTGACGGCGTATGCATAGCAGAAAAGTGATGGTACTTCCAGTATCAGCAACAGCAGTCTCACGCAGAGAGAGAGTTGCATATTTGAACTTAAGTAATCGACAACGTATATCCTTCTTCCATCTCCATCCAGATCAACCCATGAGGGTTCATCTTCGTCATGTGGCCTTGCTTCCTCGTTCTTTCTCGAGCTTTTGTAGCTCAACCTGAACTACAAGCTACAAAACAACCTAGACAAATCTAGAAAACGCGAGTTTGTAGGATGAAATACGACCCTATTTCCACGAATCACGCATTATAAGCTAATTTTATCCAATTAAATGTCATATTGACCCCACTTTTCAGCCAATGATAGCCTTGTGACTCTTTCTATTCTCCCCCTTTCTTGCTTTCCGCCCCACGTGCGAGAGCCCTCACTTGCGATTCTGCCCGGTCGAGCGCAAGCGGGCGGCGGGTACAACACCTTTCGAGCCGAGGTGAGAGCGAGAGCGACCAGCGAGGAAGAAGGCGAAGCGCGCGAAACAGCCATGGACGTCCAATGGCGTCAGGAGATCCCCGAGGACATGCGTAAGCAGATGATCACGGAAATGTACGTCTCTCTCTCTCTCTCTCTCTTTCTCTCTCTCTCTTTATCGTCCTTTCCATTCATTTTCCTTTTGGAGAGCGGCGAGGGGACGCGGAGCTGGTATATTTTGAAATTTGAAGGCAACTTCAAGCAGGCAGGCTCATATATGTTTGTTTTGTGTGGTATGTATGGTATGGTATGCGGATGTTGTTGTTGTGTGTGGATATGCAATGGAACAGGTATCATGAACTGCTGCGTATCTCAGGGGAGAACGACAAGCAGAAAGTGTGGGGGTCGGCGGCCAAGTTTGAGCTCATGCTCTGGTCGAACAGTCCGGATCGGGTACGTTGTGTGGACGACTTCATGGCGATAACGTTTGCTTGTTTGTTAATTTGTGCGTAGTGTGTGCTTACCAATCTCTTTTGCGGGTCATGCTGTGGTGATAGAACACGTACTTGATGAAGATGCAGCGCAAGATCCAGAGTCTGAAGAAGAAGCCTGGCGCGAATGAAGCTCAAGCGGTTCAGCAACCAACGCCGCAGCAACAGCTCCAACAGCAGCAGCAAGCCATGCAGGCGCAGATGATGGCGAATGTTAATCCGCAAGCAGTGCAAGTGAACAACAACAATATTGCGGCTGTGAATGCGATGAACGCAGCCTCTGCGCCCAACGTGATGAACCAAGCGGCGGGCAATGGGATGGTGAACGCAGGGCTGGCAGCACAGCAGCAGTTTCAAAACAACCAAGCGCAGCAACAAGCTGCGATGAACAACTTTCAGCAGCAGCAACAACAACTTCAACAACAGCAATTACAGCAACAGCAACAACTGCAGCAGCAGCAACTGCAGCAGCAGCAACTCCAGCAGCAGCAGCAACAACAACAGCAGCAGCAGCAGCAAAATACTGGCACCATTCCGGTTGCGTCCATTCCACCGAATCCTGTTGTGTCTGCTGCGCCAGTCGGGACCCCGACAGCTTCAGCACCTGCCGCTCCTGCTGCAACACCGGTAACTGCTGCTGGTATGCCTACACAACAGCAACAACAGGCGCAACAGTGGCTTCAGCGAATCCAGGTTCAGTTTCAAGCGCAACAGCAACAGTTGCTGCACACGCAAAACCAGGAGACGCAGCAGCTTCGCCAGCAACAGCTCAACCAGCAGCAGCAGCTCGCTCAACAACAGCAGCAGCAAGGGCTCGCGCCGGAAGTGCGTCGTCAGCAATTGCAACAGCTTCAGCAGCAGCACCAGATTGCGCGGGGGCGTCTCCAGCAATTGCAAAAGGGCAAACAGCAGCAGCTGCAGCGCAAGCAGCAGCAGTATCTTTTGCAGAAGCAACAGCAATTGCAGCAGCAAGGTCAGCTCGCTGCGGGCAATGCGGCTGTGGCGAATACGAGTGTGGTCGGCACGCAAGCTACTCCTGTCCCAGGTGCGGTGTCATTGCCGAATGCTGTTAATGTGCAAACTCCAGCGCCTCCTGTTGTCCAGCCCACCGTTCCTGCTGCTCCCGCAGTGCCCCGAGCCGTCAAGCCGGACCAAGCTGCTGCTGCTCAGGAACAGCAAAACCAAATGCGAGCCATGCAGCGGGCGAAAGCTGCTGCCGAGATGGAGCAGACTCCACTGCCGCATGTTCCAGCCGCCCCTGCCGCTACTGCTCCGACTCCCGCGCCTGCTGCGCCAGTTCCAGCGCCAGCGATTCCTGCGAATGCTGGTGCCACCAACGTTTCGTACGCTGACAGACTCAAAGAGATGAAACTGAAATACTGGGACGACTTGGTAATCGTGTACCGCGAGTTCGAACGCATGGTCAAGCAAAAACCGGCAAACCAACAGCAAGAGCGCATCAACACTTTCTTAGTGAACCTGAAGCGAATCATCGCGTTACTGCAGCAAGATCCGGCAAAGGCGACGAGTAGCAACAAGAACGATCTCGACCGTGTGGAAGCTCATATCCAAAAGCAGGTGCTGCCGATTTTGGAGAGACTGAAGAACAAATCTCGAACTGCGCCAGGAGCCGCTGGCGGTGCGACTTCGCCCGCGAACAACTCGGCTGCTCTTTTGGCAGTCCAGCAACAGCAACAACAGCAGCAGCAACAACAGCAGCAGCAACAACAGCAGCAAGAGCAGTTGAAGAAGCAACAAGAGCAACTTCGCATGGCGCAGTTGCAAGAACAGCAGAAGAAAATGCAGGAACAGCAAAAGGCGGAACAGCAGCGCAAGCTATTGGAAGAGCAGAAGAAGAAATTGCAGCTCGAGGCTGCTGCGGCTGCGGCGTCCAAGAAGCAGCAAGAAATGATGGAGCAGCAGCGAAAGCACAAGCTGTTGCAAGCGCAGCAATTGCAGCAACGCCAGCAGCAGCAACAACAGCAACAGCAGCAACTGCTTGCAGCTCAGCAACAGCAGCGCCAGAAAGCGCAAGCGCAAGCGCAAGCGCAACAGCAGCTGAAGACTGCTCAGCAGAACCAGCTCCGTGCTGGTGCAACTGGGGTGAGCGTCGGAGTGTCTCCAACTCAGCAGCAACCAGTTGCGACGACTGCCTCGAGCGACGCCACCTCGCTTACTACACCTGTTGCTACTACTACTACTACTACAACTACCCCTGCCGCGACACCAACTCCAGCGGCGGCTCCACCGGTCGTCGGATCTTCGCGCCAGAACCCAATTGACATTTCGACGGTGGCATCTCCAGGGGGAACGACCAATTCCGCGCTGACTCCTGCTCAATATCGCACGTTCAAGCTTCCAGAGGTGCAGAAGCAGCGTTTGACTGCTCAGCATGCCAAATTGCGCGAGCAGCAGCAGGAGCTGATCTTGCAGCAAAGCCGTGCGAAAACGCCAGCGAACCAAGCGAAGCTGGTTCAGCAAGCGCAACGACTTGCCCAGATGATCAACAAGATTTCCCAGCAGCTGGTTCAGTGCAAGCTCGCAGAAGAATACGAGGCAGCGCAGAACAAGAGTATGACGGGCCCTTCTCCTGTGGCGTCGCAGCCTGTGCTCAACCAAGCTGCTGTTGCTGCTGCTGCCGCAGCCGCTTTGAACAAAGCGAAAGCTGTCAAGACTGAGCTTTCTGTCACCTCGGCTCCGGTACCAGTTGCCTCGGCCCCGGTTGCAGCTGTGGTGTCTACACCAGGTACATCGCCTGCTGCTGCTGCGGCTGCCGCGACGAATGCGGCGCTTTTGGCGGCGAGTAACGCAGCGCTGAAGCCGGTGATCACAATCCCGAAAGAAGAAATCCCACTTGATGTTGCCGTCACTCCTGCTTCTATCCCATCGATTCCCACCACTCCGGCGGGCCCGATGACTCCTCAGGAATCACCGAAGATCAAGTTGGACGAAAACTTTAAGTCGGTAGTCCCGGACCTCACGGGTCTGGGTGCGTCGGAGAAGCTGCTGACTGCCGTCGCTGCGTACGAGAAGCACAAGCCGGAGGTGCTCAAGCGCGCCGCGAGTCGCTTCTCTCGGGTAGCCATCGCGATTGGCGCCAAGCTCAATACTTCCTACGTTGCCACATAGCGATCGATTCGGTGGAGAAAGATACGGCGGAGCCTGGTGGTCGATCTCACGCACGCACGCGTGTTGAAGAGCCACGGATCCCAGATCTTTATTTATTGTATGATCAATTATGCCGATATAGTGCGTTCCGCTTACCCTAGATCTTCCAAGAAGAGAGAGAGCATCGAGTTTACATGAGGAAGGACGAAGCGAGAGGCGTAAGGATGAAGGAGAGCGAAAGCAGGATTGCAACAAATCTGCAGTCATGAGTTAATAATTAATGGCAGCACCTGAGATGAGTTCAGCAGTAGGAGAAAAAAAGGTTTAACAATCAACTGGAACAATCAACTCAACCGTGTGTGTGGTAACCGACGGAGTCCCACTGAGGTTCTTTGAAGGTACGCGAAGCGATCCTCGCCTCGGATCGCGCTCGTCGCCGCCTTCTAGATGTTCGAAGCGGCGTTCGTATCTCGGTTTCACAGCCTGGAACAAGTCGTACACCTGACCAGTCCGTGACGCAAGATTATGCCGCTCGTGTACGACCGAGGGTTCTCGCATTTCCGGAACGTCTCGCACTCACTCTGTTCGCACGCGCTGCATCTGCTGCTGGTGCGGAACTCATCGACCAGGTACACGTCGTAGCCCGCCTTCCGAACCATCGTCCTAAAGCCCTTGCCATTAACGGGCTCCTTGAACCTGCGGTGCTACCTTTGGCTCCAATTCCCGATCGCGACGATCGTGTCTGCTCCGCTTCCGAACAGCTTCTCGAACCGCTTCAGGGGCCGAGCTTCCGTTACCTGGGAACGCATGTAGCCCCCCCCCAGCTTCAGCTTCCGGAAGATGTACTCGTTGTACACTCGGCTCAGACGCCCGCTCACCTCGTTCTTTTTCTTCATGTAGGCTTTGAAGCGCTCGAAGTCGGTCGTCTTCCTGTTGTAGGCGCTCAGCTCCGCCTCCCATTCGACGGCGCGCTTGCCGTCGATCACCTCCTGCTTGCGTTCCTGTATATAGTCCCGGTACTTCTTCGCCTTCGTCTCTCTGCGGCGCGTGTCCTGAGTATAACGGAACTATCTGATCCTTGGTGTTTCCGTCGACACAATACAACAGGTCGCTCATGTTCGGGTCGATCGCGACGATTGTCTTGTCCTTCAGAGGTCCGTAGTCGACAACCTCGTTGCTATACGTCTCACATTTTTCTGTCTTCTTTTGGATCACTCGTTCGCCGGGAAGAGCCTTTCGCTTCAGGAGGATGCTGCAGCCAACACCGTCCGTAACAATCTAGTGGTCGAACCTGTAGCCCTTCGCGTGGAAGCACTTCATGTTGGTCTTGAAGAAGATACCCCAGGAGCTCTCTTTGCGGCAGGAGCTCTCTTTGCAGTCGTCAAGGTCGTCCCCTTTCAAGTAGTCGGTTCGCTTGCCGTGTTCCTTTGTGAAGCAAAGGTTCACGAGCGAGGTCGTGTCTATGCGGACGTGTTGGGCACAACGTTGCTGCGCAGTGGGCATGCGTTCTTGACGCTCGTGTCGTGCGCCTCGACCGCCTTCATCATGCGCAGCATGCACAGAAGGTAGTCCTGCAGCGAGCACTGGATGTCGTAGTGGATGTTTCCCTTTTTCAGATTCCTCGCAGAGAGCACGAGTTTGCGCTGTTCGTCTATCCACGCGTGGTAGAGGGGATCCAACATCTTCGGCTATGTGGCCTGAGCAAGTCGTCCTTGACCCTGCGCACAGCGCGTTCTGGCGGCTCTTCGTGTTCCTCCAGCTCTTCCTGATGATGGCGACCTCCTCCTTCTTGCGCCACGACACGTTGACGTACCACTCGCCATACTCGACGTAGTTCTGCTTGATGTTGTTCCCATACATGGTGATCACGTCGGTCGAGAGGTATT
>JALBZD010000466.1:0-25922 GCA_038050675.1 Globisporangium cylindrosporum | reverse complement strand
AGCCTGGTGGAAATCGCATTCCGCTCTTCTGTGTAGTCACACCGGACGGATTCCCGCCAGCGTACACGCCGTCCTCGGACGAGGCACCGCGGAACGCCATCTTGGGGTTCGTCGAGAGCATCAGGTCACCCTCGGCAGTGCTCTCAAAGATCGACACGTTGATCGCCGGCGGCGGCGAACTGTCGTGGACGCTCTTCACGACCTGCAGCCGCACAAAGAGCTCACACTCACGCAGGACGCGCACGAGATACCTCGGGTTGAATGTGTAGCAGCCGTAGTTGGAGCAGCCTGCCGCAGAGCCTGTCTGGAGATCCCACTTGCCTCGGATCTGCGTCAGCGCCATGCCAAAGCCCTCGGGTGGCACAGCATGACACGATATCCCAACTCCTGGGGGGCTCGGCGGATCACTCACAACGCGAAGCGTGAACCTGCTCAAGAAATTCGGCTCAAACGTCGACGGAATCAGCACAAAGTCTCGTAGTTCCACGAGCAGCTCCGACGGAATCTCGATCATACAAAAACCTGGACGGTACTCGCCAGAACTCAGCACCTTGGGCTGGGAAGATGACGAGCTTGTGATCCCACAGACGCGCGCATTCGTGTGCAGCGCTGCTCGTAGATTCACCGGTGCGCTGACTGAAGCTGCGTCCTCACTCATCAATGACCCTTCCTCCAGGAAAATGTACAGACGACGGAGGCTCGATGCCGCGCCTATGATTTGCACATGGTACTGCGGATTCGTCATGAAGCTTGAGAAGTACGGTCGGCCACCCGCAGTCAGTTCGTCCCACTCGCCGTGCACCACCACGCTGCTCGATGAGTCGTTGATGGTCTGCGGCACCGCCTGGAACGTGAACCGCGATGTGGAGAACACCGAGATCGTGTAGTCGAGCGGCGCGAACTTCTCGTACTGCGAGGTCACGAGCGTCTAACATAAAGCAAAAGAGTCAAGCAACTCAATGAGAACATAATATCAGCACGGCAATAGTAGAAGCAAAGCACCATCACACAACTTACAAATGACGGCGCTTTGCCAGTCGCGAGGTCCACGTCGAGACTGACGAGCGTGTGCGGGTTGTTGCTGTACGCGCCGCGCCAGAGCGCGTTCTGGCTGTAGAACACGCGCTTGCCCATCTCTCCGTGGTACACGTGCAGCGTCAGGAACTGCTGCGATGCGTGGTCCACATCTCGCTCCACTACGCGAACATGCCGAGAGAGCAGTACCCACACCGTCGCGGACAGCATCGACTGCGCGCCTCCGTTCGTAGTATCGACATCGAACGTCAGCGAGTACTGTGGGTTGAAGCCCAGTGTGATCGCGTCATTCGCGGGACCGAGCTCCACGGGCCAGTGCTCGTGGCACACGTCTCGGTGTGGGAACAGCGCCGGGTTCCAGTTGAGGTAGATGCTCTCAAAATACTTCTTAACAGAGTCCAGGTCGATCCAGAAAAGTCCGTCGTCACCATCACCATCACTCGCACTGGCAGCACGACTGCTGCTATTGCTACTACCATTGCTGTTGATGTTGTTGCTCGAAGGGTAGAACTGCTTCTGATACGTGCGGAGGTCGTCGCCCACAGCGCTATCCCAGAGTTCCGTGTCAAAGTTCGAGAATGGGCCTTTCCAGCTCATCTTGCGCCACGGGTTCTTGAGCTGCAGCAGGCGCTGCTTGCGCTCGCCACCACCGCTGTCATTTGTTGATTGAATGATCTCATACACGTTCAGTACGGCGTACACATGCATGGGCACGAGTCCAATGCGCTTCGCCTCATCGCGCTCAATGTCGCCCGTCGACATGGTGATGATGCAGTCGCCAAAGTGGAACGCGCTTTTGAGCTGTTCCCAGAGCCGGTCTTCTTTGTGCGCATTAGAGATCAAATCGGTGATCGCGATGCGTTCGGGGATCCAGCCCGTGAGCGCAAAGAGGTCGATACCCGAGTTGCCGCCGGGAAAGTCGTAGCCACCGTTGAGTTTTAGGTACGCCTTCTCGATCAGACTTACCCAGAGCTCGTTCTCGCGCGTGGTGCAGGACGACAGCAGCTGGCCCGTGGTGCTGCTCACGGGCAACAGGTCATCGATCACCACTTTCCTCGGCACGCCGTTCGCCCAGAGCTTGACCACGTACTTGCCGCTCGGGTTGTACACTGGGAGCTTGGTCTCCGGGTCCACCGGGTAGATGATGTTGGTGATCAGCGGCTTCTTGAAGCGCTGCTCGTACGCAGCCGCTATACAGAGCGACGCGACGAACGAGCAGTCAGTCACGATGTCCTGCTTCACGACCTGCGGGCTGATATTCGCGATCATCACGGGTGCCTTCCCACAGATCTGCGCAAACTCGCTCGGCCGCATCCACTGCGCGGCTTTCCGGATCTGCTTGGCCGACAGCGGCACTTCGCCGTCAGGGTCTCCAAATAACGCGGGCGTATCAAACTGCTCGTGGGTGTCCAGGTCGTCGAGCCAGGGCACAAAGATGTGCTCGTTGATGAGCGACGAGCGCCGCAGCACGTCCAGCTCTTGCAGGGTGTACGCCGCGCCGGGTTTTTGCTTGGGTTTGGTCTCTGTTGTCGCTCTTACTGAAGAAGAGCTGGCGGTGGTTGAGGCGTACGCTGTGGGGGCGATGCTCATCTCCTCCATCTCGGAGAACAGAGCGTCCTCATCCTCCTCTTCCTCATCGTCCAGGTATCCTGGCGGCGGTGGCTCGGGCCAATCCAGCGACGAAAAGCTCATTCGCGTCTGTAAGAATGCGTCCGATGTTGACGAAGCGCTCCCACGCGCCGTGATCGCAGGGTTCGTGTGTTGCTGATACTGCTGCTGTTCTTGTTCATATGAGGGTGCTGTTGGTGCTCGTGGTGGCAGCGCTGCCACTACTGAATCTGTCGTCATCGCCGTCGCCGTCGCCAACGCCTCACGCTCCTTGAGCTTGGACACATGCTCGATAACGTACTCGATTTGCTCCTTCACCGCGGCCTTCGCTCCAGCATCATCCGCAGAGAGAGCGCTGTACGCCTTCATGTACCAGTCGCCAGCCGACAGGTACGCCTCAATCACCGTATCCGCACCATCATCACCATCACCTTCAACCTCCTGCTCAATCTGTCTCGCCTGCGCGTGCTCCTCCATCGCACGGGCGAGCGCGTACTCCCCAGATGCCTCGATCTTGTCCACGCGCTCTTGCAATCCGTCGATCGCGTCCTGCACAAGCTGCCGCTTGGCCGCGGACTCGACGATCGCCAGTCGGCTGAGGATGCGGATCGCCTCGCGGAACTGCTTGGTCGCCTGCAGCAGGTCACTGTCGTCCACCTCGAGGCTCTTGCCGCGCTCGGCGCACGCGAACGCCTCGGCGTACCGCTGCTCGGCCGAGTTCATGCGCCGCATGATCGACCAATTGGGCTTTTTCGATGGGGAAGTGGTAATGTGCATGAGAGACGAGTTGACGAGGTTGTTTTATGTTGAACAAAGTATGGAGCATTCAAATAGAGAGATAGTATCAAGAAAATTGCTTTTGGAGATCAAATATTCAAAGCTGCGACGTGTGAGAATGTAAATAACAACAATTTATTGGATAAAATGTTGTATTTTGATTACAAATTTACAAAATTTTGTCCAATAAAAATACGTAAATGTGCAGCGATGGATGGACTTGTTCGGTTGCCATTCCAATTGATCACCTCGGATTGTGAGACGATCGATGGCCACAGGACGAGCAGCTTCGGCGGCGGCGGCGCGCTCGCGACACGCGGTGCTCTCGCTCACGACCAAGTTCCGCCTACCACACGAGGGCATGGACGATATGGAGTACCTCAGTCGGTGCGTAACCACATAGGCTCCTCATGCGTGTAACGTTCTCTCTTGTCATGCCTCCAGCATACTCACATCCACTTTTTTTCTTCCCGTGTTCGTTTATTCCCCCCACTCGAATGTTCTACAGAGGCTCTGCGTTCCTGCTGAACACTATCAACAGAGCCAACAAGAGAAACCAAGAGCATCGTGATTTAGCTGTCATGGGCAGTGATCTCGTGGTGCTCACGTGCCAGCACGTGGCGTGTCCGTGGCTCTTCCCCAGGTACTTTGCCGACAAGTGGGACTGGCTGCAGCACGTGAGCCAGGAGTTCGTGCAGCACTCGCTGCAATTGCTCGAGCTCCCGCCAGTCCAAGTTATCTCCAGTATCGACCAGCAGCAGCAGACCAAGAGCCAGCAAGAGCTATTTGTGCCCAGAGTGCTGGAGGAGATCCCGCTCCAACGTCACGTGTGGCTGCACCCCTCGCGCGACCTCGCGATGCTGTCGCTGAGCGAGTCGCTGGCCGAAGTAGACTGGGACAAGTACACTGTGGGAGGTAATGATGACAAGTGGGACCTGGAGCTGCTCACGCTCTTGGACCCGGCGAAGAGCTGCGCGTCGGGCGACGTGATGCTGTTCACGGGCCACAAGCAGTTCTCGAATAATAATAGTGCTTCTCAAGAAGATCCAAACCTAGCTGTTGAAGCTGCTGTGAACGACGTCGGCCAGTTCCCAAAAGAGATCCTGGGTCGATTCGTCGGTGAGAGCAGCCAGGGCCAGGCGTTCGCTTGGAGTGAGGAGATCCTGGAAGAAGGCATGTGCGGCGGCGCGGTCGTGAACGCCGAGGGTGACTGTGTGGGGCTCATTGAAGGCATCGTGCCTCCGTTCGTCGAGCCAATTGGCGCTAACGTCGCTGTCGTCTCGTCCACTGCTTCCATAGAAGAGCAGGAGGCGGTGAGTGCGGCGGCCGCCGCTGCGAACATGCGCAAAGCCCTAGAGAATCACGTGGCGTTCATTCCTTCAAAGGAGATTGCTGTGTTCCTGCTGGAGAAAGGAGAGCAGCTGCAGACAGGTACACTGCTCGGCTTGGACGAAGATGAAGACGATCTTTGGTAAACAGTGAATCTAAAACAGAAGCAAGAGAGTGATCGTTGAGCCAGCGTCCACGAGTAGTCAATCTTCTGTGTTCAGCCACCCGCTGCATCAATGCACAGAGTTGAACGAGGGCAGGCACAAGTCCGAGATGATTCCAATTTGTAAGGTCTCAAAGACACCATCTCTGACCAACGGATCCTGATCAGGGTGGATTGTCTTCTTCATCGCGCCGACAGCTCCAAGTATGTGATCCTTGTTGAACCTCAGTCTCATTTACTGCAAGTGGCTGTGGGTGACGACTCTGGTTACGAAGTGATCACTCAATTAGAGTGGAAAGAGATCCAATATTGCGAAGAGTGGCTTCCGAAAGGTCTGCTCGCAGTTTGGCCCTCGCGTCGCTTCGTATCCGTCACCACAACCGCTCCTGTGCTGAGATATAAGGGATCATCATAGAGTCTGCAAGCAAGACACTTGCCGATTATCTCTTCTTGGCGGCTCAACAGAGAGAGAGAGAGAGAGAGAAAGTAGCGAAGCGCGAGTGAGGCAAGTCCTTCTCAAGGATGGACGCTTCCGAGCGCTCGTCGGGCGGTAATAACAACCACGTCGATACAATGGAAACGTCTTTCTCCGGTGCTGGAGCTGGCGGATCATCGTCTCCTCCCCCAAAGGACGATCCGCGCGTCGAATTCATTCGCAAGCTGGTCGTGCGCACGTTCCCGGCCGTGAAGCTCGACAAGCTCAGCAAGAAGTTCGCGTCTGAAAGCGTCGCCAGCATTCTGTTTGAGTTTCTCCACATGCCGGACGCGCGCTTGCTGCTGTTCACGGACCACGGGAACGAAGTCAACGGCACAGTCGAAGTGTACGCGATGCCTCCATCGAGGCTCTTTGGACGCTCGGGCAACAACACGTGTGTGCTGTACATGATCAAGACCATAAAGGCGGCCGTGAGCGTCGACCGGGTGCACGAAGAGATCCTCTCGGGCACTCTCGAGCGGAACGCGCTCGAGTCGCTCTCGTTGCTGCTGCACGAGATCCTGATCCCGCTGATTGGGAACCCGCGCAACCAACGTCAGTGGCCCGAGATCGTCACCACCTCGGTCATCAACAACGTGCACGGCTTCTTCTCGAGCCTGCAGATTACCGTGGGGCAAACCAAGGGGGCGACGTGCCTGCCGCTGCCCTGGGACCAAATCCTGACCGAGCACGCGAACGGCTCGTCACTGCTTTCGCCAAAGTCTCCAGGGTCGAATGGCGGAGGACTTGGATTTGGTGGAGGAGGAGGCTCGGTCTTGGGACCTGGCTCAGTCATGAAGGACCAGGTGCACGGTCTCGAAGGCTGTTTGATCACCTGGACCAAGCAGATCAAGAACATCCTAAAGCAGGACCCCGAGTCGATGCTGAGCAAGCGCCACCACGCGCACCTGGGACCCATGGAGGAGCTTCACTTCTGGGCCGCTAAGTCCAAGAATCTCAACTCGATTTTTGCGCAATTGCAGTCCGACAGCATCCGCAAGGTGCTGCAGTACCTGGACATCTCCAAGAGCACGTACAACGTGCCGTTCGCGAAACTCTGCAAGGAAGTCTTTCTCGCACGTGCGGAGGCAAACGACAACAGCCACTTTCTACAGCCGCTGGCGAAATGGTTTGACAGCCTGAGCCACGCCGAAAGCTTTCCCGAGATCCGCGAACTGTTCCGCCCGATCTTTCACTTGATCTTGCTCGTGTGGAAGTGTAGCCGGTTCTATAACACACCGACGCGGCTCGTGGTACTCATCCGGCAGATCTGTAACGAGATCATCCGCAAGGCCATGACGTTCCTCAACGGCAAGAAGCTCTTTGAACTCATCGACCAGGACGAGCTCGAGCAGGCGAACACTATGCTGCTCGTCTCGCTCCAGGTCTGCGCGCACTTCAAAAGCGTCTACTTTGACTACAAGGCCAAGTCCACGGTCGAGGTCCCAGGGAATCCGTGGCGCATCCAGAACAATGCGCTCTTTGTGCGGCTTGACGCGTTCCTCGAGCGCTGCCATGATGTATTAGAGCTCACGCAGACAATTTGCCAGTTCCAGAAGCTCGCGATCATGGAGATCGGAGGGACCAAGGGCAAGACGCTGACCACGAGTGTGCACCAGATCTTCGCGGACTTCCAGGAGACGTTGTTGCAGATGAAGAACGTGCACTACGACCTCATGGACCTGGACTCCAAGCACTTTGAAGACGACTTCTACGCGTTCCGCTCTAAGAACAAGGAGCTCGAGCGCCGCCTCGCGTCCGTGATCAACCAGTCGTTTGACGACGCCAAGACTATCACAGGCCGGTTTAAGTGTCTCGACTGCTTCGAAGACCTGCTCGACCGGCAGATCATCAAGAACGAGCTCGAGCGTAAGCACATGACGCTCATCGCATCGTATTCAAACGATCTACATGTCGTACAGCAGATCTTCATTGAGAGCCGCGAGCATCCGCCGATCCCGTCGAACCTCCCGCCGTTCGCGGGTGCTGTGACATGGTGCCGAGGTTTAGCGGAGCGAATTCGCTTCCCCATGGAGAAGCTCAAGCAGATCTCGCCGCGGATTGTGCTCGAGCGCGAGGACTCGAAAGAAGCGATGAAGATGTATACCAACATCATGGCGATGCTACAGGAGTACGAGGTGCAGATGGTCAAGCAGTGGGGCATCTCGATCGAGACGTCATCTAAAGCCAAGCTCAAGCTCCCGCTCATCCGGCGAGAGCTCGCTCCGGTCCTGGCGGTGGGTGCTAGGAGTAGTAGCCCAGAACCCACGCAGACTAGCTCAACGACTCAGCAAGCTCAAGTGCCGCCTGGTACACCACAACAACAGCAACCGTCAGGCTCTAGCTCCAACGGCTTGCTGTTTGTGAACTTTGATCCGGCGCTCGTCCAGTTGCTCCGTGAGGTCAAGTACTTCCAGCTCCTGGGCTTGGAGATCCCAGAGGACGCGCTCGCGATCTACAAGAAAGCCGAGGTGTTTCGACGCCAGACAGGCAACCTAGAGCTCATTGTGGACATGTACAACACGATCCACTCGAACCTACTCCCCGTAGAGAGACCGCTTGTGAAGAGCTACCTAGAACGTATGGACCAAGCACTGAATAAAGGCATTAAGTCGCTCAACTGGAAGTCGCACGGCATCGACGTGTTCTTGAAAGAGGCGATGAGCGATGTGAACGAAGCGAACTCGCTGCTGAGCCAGATGAAAACCCACCAGGCACGTGTGAACGAGCTCCTTGAAGCCTGGAATGCGCCGCCGCTGCTCTTTGACCGCAAATCGAAAGCGTTGAGCGTCGAAGAGTTTGACGAGCTCCAGAAGACGCTGTGTCAGCAGAAGTATCATCTGATCAAGGAAGGTGGTAACGAGATCCACCGATTGCTCAAAGACACGCTCAAGTACCTCCGGGTCTCGCAGGGAAGTCCCGACTGGCGCGCGTACGTGGACTACGTGAGCGGCATGGTCGAGGACGGTCTCACATGCGTCGTGATCCAATCGCTTCGCCATTTGCGCGACCAGCTGGACCCAAAACGTATCGAGAACGACGACATCCCGGCGCTCATGGAAGTCGAGTTGGATCTGTACGGAAAGGATATTGTCTACTTTCCGACTATCCACTCAACGAGCACGAAGAATGGACTCCACGACATCATCATGCGCCGCGTCGAAGCAATTCTGTACTCGTCAACCGTATTCAAGCGTCTCGACAGCTCGGAAGGCTCGTACTTGAAAGAGATGCGCGAGAACGTACAGATCCAGCAGCTCATCGCCGACGTTTCCTGCTTTCTCGACGAGAACGAGCGCGCGTGTGCTGCCTTTAGGGTCGAGTTAACCAAGTACGAGTACTTGTGGACGACCGACTTGCCACAGATGTTTCTCCAGTTTCTCGGCACTGCCTGGCGTCCGTATCCGTATGCTGCTGAGCTCCAGAATGGAGGAGGTCCTGGTGGTGTGGGCAATGGACGCATTGTGCACGCCGACCATCTTCAGATCTCCTCAGCGCAAAACACCCAGAACAATGCGAATGGTGGGGCAATGGCGATTGTCCCAGTAGGCAAGAAGTCGATGGTGCTTGGCGCGATTGGCGCAAGCGAGATGCCACCACCGCCCATGCCGGCACAGCTGCTGGACCTCAAGCGCTTTGAAGAGCGCATCCAGTTCTTCCTGAGCCTACAGAACGAGATCTCCGAGTCGAAACACGTCAAGGACGTGGGCTTTATGCGCGTCAACTCGCTGCCGATCAAGCAGGCACTCTCGACGTGGGTCACCAAGTGGATCTACATGTTCACGCAGTACCTGCACGACCGCGTGGTGAACCAGCTCTCGTGGATGGACATGTTCATGCAGCGCGTGAATTTGGGGCTCGACCAGGAGATCGACAGCAACCACGCCGATCAAGAGAAGCTCGCGCTCATGAGCTGCATGCACTACATCCGCGACGTGCGCTGCCTCATGCGCGAGGATCTGCTGGTCAACTTCTCGCCGCTCAAGGAGATCGTCGCGCTGCTCAAGCAAAACGGCATCGCGCTCGACATGTCGTACATCGGCAAGGAGAATGTGCTCGTGTTCCTCGACCAGGCGCCGCTGCGTTGGGAGAACATGGTCAACAAGACGTTCAAAAAAAAAGAGGTGATCCAGCCGCTGCAGAATCACATGGTCGAGTCGATCCGCATCGAGATCGCGGACTTCCACCGGCGCTTGACGACACTCAAGGATGAGTTCATGGTCGCCGCGCCGTTCCACGCGCCGGTGAGCAGCGCTGCGATTGCGGGCGTGTACGAAAGCCTTGACGCGTACCACAACAAGCTGGCGCTCGTTGAGCAGGATGCCGCGCGCCTCATGGAGCTCGAAGACATGTTTGAGCTCGCTCCAAGCAAGTACGACATCCTAGGTTCGCTGAGAGCCGATTTTGTGATGCTCAAGCACATCTGGGACCTCGTCGCGCTCTTGGGCGCGGTGTTTGTGACCAAGTGGCAGCCGCTTCTGTGGCATGAAGTGAACACCGACTCATTGATGGAGGAAGTGGATGAGATTGAGCGACAGCGGCACGCTCTGCTGCCGTCCACGCGCTTCGTCAAGGACTGGCCGATCTACAAGTACCTGGAGCAGAAGCTGCACGAGATGACCGTTATCCTGCCGCTGATCAAGAGTCTGTGCTCGCCTGTGATGCGCGATCGCCACTGGAAGAGCTTGATGGTGCTCACCCGGAAACATTTCGACATGAGTCTCAATGGAACTGGTCCTGGTGGTAATAATTCAGGTGGCGCTACTGGTATGGAAAGCAGCAACAGCAGCCAAGGCTCATCGACTGGCAATAGTTTGCTGCGCTTTGAAGAAGTGCTCAAGCTCGAGCTCTTCCGCTACGTGAACGAAGTGAACGAATTGGTCGAGATGGCGAGCCGCGAGTTCAAGATCGAGCAGCAACTGCACGCGATCGAGACCGCGTGGAACACGCTTGAGCTCGAGTTTGTACCTTACAAGACCGCAAATAGCTCGGCCTTGTCTGGCTCTTTATCTTCGAATCAGCACAAGTCCTCAAAGAAAGAGCTACGACGTATTGAGTCAGGTAGTGAGGGTGAGGACAACAGCAAGTCCACCGAGTCTTTAGGACTCGCCGCCAGTCACAGTAGCGAGAGTACTTCAATGGGTTCAGAGTCTGGCGACGGCGATGTGCTGATCCTCAAGCCACCGAATGCGATCATTGAGCGCCTGGAAGAGCATCAGCTGCAGCTGCAGATCATGGCGGGCATGGGCAAGTTCGTCTCGTACTTCCGGGACAAGGTGTTCGAGTGGCAGTTGCGACTGGGCAATGTCGACATCATCCTCAAGCTCTGGATGGCACTGCAGCGCCAGTGGTGCAGTCTCGAGTCGATCTTCCTGAGCGCTTCAGGGGACATCCAACGGCAACTACCGTCCGAGTACCAGCGATTCCACCATGTGGACGAAGAGATGAAGGAACTCTTCCTCGATGCCCAGCACTCGCCGTCTGTGTTAGTGACTTGCTGCCAGCGTGAAGGTCGAGAGCATGTGCTCCGCGATCTGCAGGGCGAGCTCGAGATCTGCCAAAAGGCGCTGAATCAGTACCTGGACGGTAAGAAAGACGTGTTCCCGCGGTTCTACTTTGTCTCGAACGCATCGCTGCTCGAGATCCTGTCGAACGGCAACTCGCCGCCGCGGCTGCAGCCTCATTTCGGCAACTGCTTTGACGGGATCAAGGCGTTCGAGTTTGAGCTCGTGCACCCAAACACATCCGCTCATCCGGCAGTAGCTGGGTCTGGTAGTGAGCGACATAAGACCTTGGCTGGTTCAGCGTCCTCAACAGCCATCGTCGAGCGGTACCTGGCGATGGCGATGGTCTCGAAAGAGGGCGAGATTGTGTGCTTCATGGACTCGCATCTGATCCACGGCCCGGTGGAGAACTGGTTCAATGACCTCGTAACCGTCATGCAAGACACTTTGCGACAGCGGATCTTTGATGCGGTCGAGAGCAGCGCGCTCTGGGGGGTCGACGCGGCTCGGCACATGTGGGTGTTTGATTACCCAGCTCAGGTCGCGCTCCTCGCGAGCCAGGTTGTGTGGACTGAAGAAGTCGAAGCCGCGCTGGAAGAGCTCGAGAATGGTACTGAGGACGCAGTGAAAAAATACTGGGACGTCTCCACCGTTCGCCTCGAAGAGCTCATCAAGCTCGTGCAGGGCGAACTGCGCGCGCTCGACCGGCAAAAGATCATCACGCTCATCACTGTAGACGTCCACGCGCGGGACGTCGTGCAGTCGCTCATTACAAAGAAAGTGAACTCGTCACTCGATTTCCAATGGCAGTCTCAGCTGCGCTACTACCTCGCGACGGTGTCCACGAGCACGGGGAACAAGAAAGAGGTGCACATCAAGATCTGCGACTTCCGTTCGTTCTACAGCTACGAGTACAGCGGCAATTGCGGACGCTTGGTGATCACGCCGCTCACGGATCGTTGCTACGTCACGCTCACGACGGCGTTGCGCCTCTGTCTTGGCGGTGCTCCCGCTGGTCCTGCCGGTACGGGAAAAACTGAGACGACGAAGGACCTCGCAAGAGGCATGGGGCTCCAGTGCTACGTGTTCAACTGCAGCGACCAGATGAACTACAAGACGATGGCCGACATCTTCCGAGGGCTTGCGCAGACTGGTGCCTGGGGCTGCTTTGATGAGTTCAATCGTATCTCAGTGGAGGTGCTGTCTGTTGTGGCGACCCAGGTCAAAACTGTGCTTGACGCAACGACGCTGTTGGCGATTCCTCGTGGCTCCACGGCGGCATCATCATCAGGAGGCGAAGGCGGTCACGAAGCGAGTACCGCGTCGACGATTATGGTCATGCCGCGCTCAGGCACGTGCGATTTTTTCGGCAAGACGATCGCTCTCGTACCCACCGTGGGGTTCTTCATCACGATGAACCCCGGGTACGCCGGTCGCGCGGAGCTTCCGGAGAACCTCAAGGCGCTCTTCCGTTCTTGCGCGATGATCAAACCGGATTTGCAGCCGATTTGCGAGAACATGCTCATGGCCGAAGGTTTCCTGAAAGCTCGTGCACTGTCAGTCAAGTTTGTGACGCTCTACGACCTCAGCAGCGAGCTACTCTCCAAGCAGAAACACTACGACTGGGGGTTGCGCGCTGTCAAGTCCGTGCTGCTCGTCGCGGGGAGTCTACGACGCGCGCAGGCGGTGCTCTCGGAAGAGGTCGTGCTCATGCAGGTACTGCGGGACTTCAATACGCCGAAGATCATGCCTTCGGACTACCCGGTGTTCCTGGGTTTGCTCAACGACCTGTTCCCCAAACAGCAGCTGCCTCACATGAACAACGACGTGCTCAAGGCGAAATGCGTCAAGATCTGCCAGCAGTTCAAGCTCCAAGCTGAGGAAGGCTTCCTGAAGAAAGTGATCGAGTACGAGGACGTGCTCAAGGTGCGACACAGCGTCATGCTCATCGGCCCCGCAGGCTGCGGCAAGAGCACGATATGGACGACGCTTGCTGCCTGCCACAACATTAACCCCTCGTGCTCTACTACTCTAGGTAGCAGTAATGAGGCTGTGAAGCCCGTGACGGTGTTTGAAAGCGTCAACCCAAAGGCCATCACAGCCGACGAGCTCTACGGGTACATGACGCTCGACAACGACTGGAAGGACGGCGTGTTGTCCTCCGTGATGCGCAACATGTCCAAGGATATCGCCCCATACAACGAGTCCCAGAACTACAAGTGGGTCGTACTCGACGGTGACATCGACGCTGTCTGGATCGAGAGCATGAACACTGTCATGGACGACAACAAAGTGCTGACGCTGGTGTCGAACGAGCGCATTCCACTCACCCACTCGATGCGACTGGTGTTTGAGATTTCGTCACTCGTGAACGCGACACCAGCGACAGTCTCGCGAGCAGGCATCATCTACGTGCACGATGGAGACATTGGTTGGCACCCGTTCGTCGAGTCCTGGGTACAGCAGCGTGTCAGTGCGAGTGAGAGCTTAGTGCTCCCCGGTCTGTTCTCCAAGTACGTCGAAGCACTCTTTGCGTTGCTTCGTGAGAGCAAACTGCAGCCGATAGTGCCGATCAGCGCGATCGCGATGGTCGATACTTTGTGTCGCTTACTGGATGGTGTGCTGCGCATCGTGAACGAACAGGACAAGACGCCCGATGTGCTGGAGAATGCGTTCATCTACTGCGCTTTGTGGGCGTTTGGCGGCGCGCTCGACGGTGACAAGGCAAACGACCAGCGCAAGGTCTTCTCAAGTGCGCTCAAGTCGATCGCAAAGTACAAACTGCCACCAGTACCAGCGAATACCAGCAGTAGTACCTCCAGTAACAGTAGCTCAGGAGACGTGATGTCAGTGCACAGCATGAGTCTCTTTGATCTGTACTACGACGTCGTGAAGAACGAGGTATTGCCCTGGAGCGACAAGCTGCCAGTATCAACCGCCGTGAGTGGCGACGGTCCGTTTTACTCACTCATCATCCCTACTGTCGAGTCCACGCGCGTGCACGCGCTCATGGACCTCTTGCTGCAGAGCTCGCACCCAATCCTCCTCGTTGGCTGTAGTGGGTCGGGCAAGTCCTCGATTGCCCAGGACCACCTCAGAGGTCTGGACGATGAATTCGTGTCGGCGTACATCAACATGCACCACTACATGGACGCCCGTCAGCTGCAACTGCGCCTCGAGCAATACGTGGAGAAGCGGTCGGGTCGGGTCTTTGGTCCCACGCACAACCGCAAGCTCATCTACTTCCTGGACGACCTGAACATGCCATTTGCCGAGATGTACGGCACGCAGACGGCGCTGGCACTGCTGCGACAGTACATGGATTACGGAGCCTGGTACGACCGCCACGATCTCACGGTCAAGAAAACGATCCAGGATGTGCAGTTGCTGAGCTGCATGAACCACAAGGCCGGTTCGTTCACGATCAACCCGCGGCTGCAGCGCCATTTCTCCACATTGTGCATCAACATCCCGCCAAAGCAGGATTTGGCCATGATCTACTCGAGCTTGCTGAGTCAGCATCTGGTGAACTTCTCAGACAAGATCAAGAAGTTCGTGCCATCGATCGTCGCCGCATCGATCGACCTGTACTACGACGTGCGCGCCAACTTCCTTCCGACGGCGACCAAGTTCCACCACGTGTTCAGCATGCGCGATCTCAGTGCAGTCTTCCAGGGCCTCTTTATGTCGAAACCCGAGTCTTTTCTCAATCACTCGCTCAAGTTTGCGCGAATGTGGCTGCACGAGTGCTACCGCGTGTTCAGCGACCGCATGGGAACGGCGAGCGAGATCCAGCGGTTCACGGAGATAGCGGTTGAGCAAACGAAGAAGCATCTCGAGGAAGACCAGACCGAGCTCTTTGCGACGCCACTCATTTGCGTGGGCTTTCTCAACAGCGGCTCTAGCTCAAGCTCGAGTGGCAATGAGAACGATGGCGAACACTCGGTGCTGGTCAACTACGCGCCTGTGCTCGAGAAGTCCCAGCTCACTTCGTGCCTGGAACTCAAGCTCAAGGAGTACAACGACGTGTTCCCGGTCATGAACCTGGTGCTCTTCGACCAGGCGCTCGAGCACATCACGCGCATCGTGCGCATTCTGTCCAACCCGCGGGGCAATGCGCTGCTCATCGGTGTTGGTGGCTCAGGAAAGCAGTCGCTCTCACGCCTCGCAGCGTTCATCTGCGGATATGCACTCAGCACGCTGAGCGTCAGCGTATCGCCTACGTACGGCATGAATGAGCTAAAGGAGGACCTCAAAGACGTGTACCGGAAAGCTGGGATCCGCCCCGCCAAGCCGCTCGTGCTGCTGCTCACGGACTCGCAGCTAAGCGATCCGCATTTCCTCGTGCCCCTGAACGATCTCTTGACTTCCGGGTATATCCCCGACCTCTTTGGCGTCGAAGAGATGGACGCGATGATCAGTTCGCTGCGGCTTGAAGCCAAGGCGAAGGGCATCCCCGATACAAAAGAGCAGCTGCAGGAGTTCTTCTACGAGCGCGTGAGGAGCAATGTGCACCTGATCCTGGCATTCTCGCCCGTGGGCTCGGATCTACGTGTGCGGTGCCGCAATTTCCCGTCTCTTGTGAGCTGCTGCGCGATTGACTGGTTCCACGCGTGGCCGAAAGAGGCGCTCGTGGACGTCTCGTTCCAGTTCCTCAAGGACGTGGAGCTGGGCACCCAGGCGATCCAAGAGAATGTGTGTCACCACATGGCGGAGATACACTCGTCCGTGACCAGTGCCAGCGTTCAGTACGAGCGCAGCTACGCGCGGTACAACTACGTCACGCCGACGTCGTTCTTGGAACTCATTCGGTTCTACCGTATGCTGCTTTTTAAGCGACGACAAGCGCAGTCAGTCAAGATCAAGCGTCTGGAAGTCGGCCTCGCAACGCTCAAGAAGACTGCAATGGACGTCGCTGAGCTCCAGGAAGAACTCCGCAAGACGATGAAGAAGGTCGACGAGCGCAAGAAAGCGACCGACGCGCTGCTCGAGCAAATGGGCAAGCAGCGTGGGGACGCAGAAGTTAAACAGCGCCGAGCCGATGACGAGCGCGCAAAGGCAGCGAAAGCCGCCGAGATCGCTAGCACCATCGAGGCGCAGTCTGCCGTCGAGCTCGCGATCGCCAAACCCGCGCTCGATGCCGCGCAGCAGGCTGTCAACTGTCTGAACAAGGCGTCGCTCACAGAGCTTAAGTCCATGGGGAAACCGCCCGCGGGGGTCGAGAAAGTGACGGCGGCCGTACTCATGCTCGTGAAGAACGAGACCAAGAACTTCAGTTGGGACAACGCGAAGAAGATGATGGCGAAAGTTGACGTCTTCAAGCTCCAGCTCGAGCAGTTTGACAAGGAGAACATCCCGGCGGACATCGTCGCACGCGTCGACCCGCTGATCAACGAGGACCCGAACTTCAACTTTGAGAAGATGAAGAGCAAGTCGGTTGCGGCAGCGAACCTGTGCGTCTGGGTCGTCAACATCATCGCGTTCCACCACGTGTACGTGCGCGTAAAGCCGCTCATGGACACGCTGGAGGAGGCGCGCAAGCAAAAGGCTGACGCGGACGTGGAGCTCGCGGCGGTGCAGAAGCTCGTGGCCGAGGTCGAGGCTCAACTGAACGCGCTACAGTTGTCGTTCCGAGACGCGACGAACGAGAAGGCCAAGGTGGAGGCTGAAGCCCACGCGTGCCAAGAGCGGCTCTCGCTCGCTGAGCGACTCGTGAACGGGCTCGCGTCTGAGAATGAGCGCTGGAGTCGCGAGATCGATGCGTTGAGGGCAGGCGAGAGCGCGCTGATTGGCGATACGTTATTGGCGGCGGGCTTTGTGAGCTACATTGGTGCGTTCAACTCGAACTTCCGGTCGCAGTTGTGGAAGAACACGTGGCTGCCGGACCTGCTCACGAGAGAGATCCCTATTACACTTAGTCTCAACGGCGGAGGTGACGGTGATGCAGGACGGAATAATGGTGGAGGCTCTCGTAGCGGTGGGATAGACGATCGCGTGGCGCTTACAGGTGACTCAGACGGCATGGGTGGCGGTAATGACTCGTCGTCGTCGCTCCATGGTACGTCTTCTAACGGAGACGACAGCAATGACAATGGCGAGAATACAGGCCTAGCCAGTGCGAATGGCGTCGACCCCGTTGAAGTGCTGAGCGACAGCAGCGCCGTGGCGCAGTGGATGAACGAAGGGCTGCCGGCCGACCGGATCTCAATTGAGAACGGGTGTATCATCACGTCCTGTAAGCGCTGGCCGCTGCTCGTGGACCCCCAGCTCCAGGGCATCAAGTGGCTGCGCTCGCGGGACTTTGAGGGCGAAAAGGACGAGAGCAAGCCAACAAATCCAAAGCCTCACAAGGGCGACCGACAGCAGCAACACCAGGAAGGAAGCAGTGATCATCACGCCACAAAGCATGACGAAGCAGTCGACGCGAATGCGTCAGCTGATCAGCTGCCACTCCTCCCACCGCTTGTGATCCTCCACCAGTCCCAGAAAAACTGGATGAAGACCCTGAAAACCGCAATCAGTGGCGGTCAGAGCGTGATCCTCGAGAACCTGGGCGAAGTGATCGACGCCGCGCTCGAGCCCGTGCTCATGCGCCAAGTGTACAAGAAAGGCCGGAACTGGTTCCTGCACTTCTCTGCAGAGGAGATCGAGTATGATCCTCGCTTCAGGTTGTACTTACACACCAAGTTGCCAAACCCGCACTACCGCCCTGAGATCCTCGCGTACTGCACGCTTATTGACTTTAGCGTGACGGAGAAAGGACTGGAGGACCAGATCCTGGCTAACATTGTCAACTTGGAGCAGCCGGCGCTCGAGAAGCAAAAGCAAGCGCTGCAGCAGGAGTTCAACGGGTATCAGATCCAGCTTCTGCATCTCGAGAACCAGCTTCTCGAGAGGCTTTCGAATGCTCCCGAGGACATTTTGTCCGACGTGCCCCTGATTGAAGGCCTCGAGAAGACCAAACTCACTGCAAACGAAGTCACCGTTGCGCTCTTGAAAGGGAAAGAGGCAGAGAAGGAGATCAACTTGGCACGCGAAGTGTATCGGCCCGTCGCGAACGAGGCAAGCATGATGTACTTCTTGATGGGCCAGCTCTGCAAGGTAAACCACATGTATCGGTACTCGCTTGAGTCGTTCATGACGTTCTTCTACGTGGCGATGGGCACAGTGGCTTGCCCCACAAGCTCAATAACAGCCGAGATTTCAGGCAATAGTAACACTACTGGAGGCATCCAGTCCTCGGTCGCGTCGTACTCGGCAGCGTTTGAGCGGGCCCCGATCCTGAAAGAGGCACTGAGGTGGACCATGTTTGCGATGGTCTCGCGCGGACTCTTTGAAGAGCACAAGCTGCTGTTCCTGACTCAGCTGGTGCTTTCATTACTGAGACGCGGGGTGATCGGTCTCAACAGTGGCTACAACGAAGAGAATGCGCGTTTTCTACTACAAGGACCGAAGGTTGTCGGTCCCGAGAACTCGATCCCGTGGCTCAGCGACTCGCAATGGCAGTCGCTGCAGGCGTTGATCACGCTCGAGCCGTTTGAGAGGTTCGTCGCCGACCTCGAGGAATCCGAGGCGAGGTTCAAGGAGTGGTACAATGCCATGTGTCCCGAGACTGAGAAGCTGCCGCTCGACTGGCGCGAACTCGACAAGTCGGCGCCGTTCCTGAAGCTGCTGGTCGTGAAATGCATGCGGCCGGACCGCTTGACCCAGGCAATCAGCAACTTTATCGTCACAACACTGCCGAATGGCGCGCAGTATCTGAATTGCGACGCCCAGCTCAACAGCTTTGCGATCCTGAGAAGTGCGTTCAAGGAGAGCACGCCCTGGACGCCCATGTACTTTATCCTCTCGCCAGGTACCGACGTCGTAGGAGACGTGGACAAGCTCGCTGTGCAGGACCAGGAGCGCATCAAGGGTGTGGACTACCACAACATCGCGCTCGGCCAGGGCCAAGAGAGCATTGCGATGAAGACGCTGCAGCTTTCGGTTGAAAACGGTCACTGGGTTATCCTCAACAACGTTCACTTGATGCCAAAGTGGCTGCTGGAGCTCGATAAGTGGCTCGAGCAGATCTCCAAGGCCAGCAAGACTGCTTCATATGCGTCTCTGAACCTGAATGTATCTCAAATGAATGCTGCGAGTGACGGTGGTGGCGATGGTGGCGATAGATCGCGATCGATCGTCGTCAGCTCTGGCGGGCTGCACCCAAATTTCCGGCTGTTCGTCACGAGCGATCCGTCGCCCAACATCCCGATCGGGCTGCTCGAGCGCTCGATCAAGCTCACGAACGAGCCACCGACGGGGCTCAAGGCGAACGTCAAGCGCGCGTTTTGCTGCTTCAGTAAGGCACAGGTGGATGAGCTCGAGCCGCGCACGCGCTGCATCCTCTTTGTAATGTGCTACTTCCACTCGCTCATGCTCGAGCGCAAGAAGTTTGGCGCGCAGGGCTTCAATATGATGTACCCGTTCGCGGCGAGCGACCTGATCGCGAGCAGCACGGTGCTCAAGAACTACATGGAGAACGCCCCTGCGCGCGTGCCCTGGCAGGATCTGCGCTACTTGTTTGGCGAGATCATGTACGGTGGCCACATTGTGAACGAGCTCGATCGGCTGGTGTGTGGCACCTACTTGAGCTACTTTCTGCGCGATGAGCTCCTCGAAGAGCTCTCGATGGTGCCGTATGGTGACGACGCGGGCTTAGGTGGTGGTAGTGGGGGAGGAAGTAGTGGCGGTGGTGGTGGTGGCAATGGCGACGCGGGTGCTGGAGGTGAGTCGGGAGGTGGTGGCGAAACCGGAGGCTCGATGCACCAGCGCCGCGAATTCCTCGCGCCAAAGCTCAGCTCGGGCTTCGACCGGATTCTCGAGCACATTGAGAATACCCTGCAGAACGACACCCCCACCGCCTTTGGCCTTCACCCAAACGCCGAGGTCGCATTCCGCACCGATCACGGCGAGAAGCTCGTCAAGACGATTCTCACTTTAACGAGGAGCGACAGCGCAAAGGGGGCGAAGGAGAGCGCCGACTCGATCCAAATGGTCGCCGAGGGCGTGCTTCAGGACATTCTTGAGAACTACCGCGAGTTCCGGTTCGACATCCAGGAGCTCTTCTTCAAGACCTCCGAGAGTATCAGCAGCAGCTCTTCAGGCAAGGGTGGACGCAGTGCATCTACTGCTGCAGCGCTAGCGATGGCAGCAGCAGAAGAGATGGATCCATACCAGAACGTGCTCCTACAGGAGTGCGAGCGCATGAACGAGCTGCTCTCCGAGATGACGAGATCGCTCGTGGAGCTTGAGATGGGCTTCCGCGGCGAAGTCACGCTCACCGAGGCGATGGAGAGCCTCGAGGAGTGTCTCTACTACGAGAGAGTACCACCAAACTGGGAGGCGGTGGCGTTCCCGTCAAGACGGTCACTCGCACCTTGGCTCGCAAACCTACAGCAGCGAATCACGCAGATGCAGGACTGGAGCGCGCAGGCACCGGAACTCCCCCTGGTGCTCTGGTTCCCGGGACTTTTCAATCCTCAGTCCTTCCTCACAGCGGTGCTCCAGACCTGCGCGCGCAAGAATGCGCTGGAGCTCGACAAGCTGAGCATCACGACCGACATCATGAAGCGCAATGTCGACGCGATCGATGCGCCTTCGCGGGATGGGCAGTACATCCACGGCTTGGCTCTGGAAGGCGCGCGCTGGGATTTCGGCAACGGCATACTGGACAACAGTCTGCCGAAAGAGATGTACGTGACGATGCCAGTGATGAACTGCAGAGCAGTCGTGGCGGCCACGACAACTCGGAAGGAGAATGCTTCAGGACCAGGTGGAGGAGCGGCAAATGCGTTTGAGTGCCCAGTGTATAAGACCCAGCAACGCGGCCCAACGTACGTATTCACGGCGCAATTACGCACCAAGTCGCCGCCGTCCAAATGGATCCTTGCCGGTGTGGCGTTGCTCATGGAAGTCGTGTAGCTAGCCAGCTATAGGACTTTCAGGACTCCTGTTGAGCAGTCACCCACCCACCCAACCAGAAACTGCACGTACACGTAGACCAAGGGCATCAAAGGGAAAGAAGAAGCCCGTTTCACACGATAATCCTGGATGGAACTCAAATGTTCTCCTCCATATCCGATCTATTGATCTATTATCACACCATCATCCATTCAGTATCAGATACCTTTCCGACCTCATGCCCAGCTGAGCTTTAATTAGTTGGCTTCAAAGAGCGAGGGTGAGGAAACTCTGAGCCCTCTT
This sequence comes from Globisporangium cylindrosporum, assembly GCA_038050675.1. Lineage (NCBI taxonomy): Eukaryota > Oomycota > Peronosporomycetes > Pythiales > Pythiaceae > Globisporangium > Globisporangium cylindrosporum. The sequence continues at coordinate 4,786 of JALBZD010000466.1, read as the reverse complement.
GACCCATTTTGGGCTTTGCTATCACTCGATCGCTTCTCTCTTTCTTTCTCTCTCTACCGTCAGAACCTCATCAGCGTAGCGAGCTAGCTACCTGGCCCTCATTTGATATTGGTCTGCTCAGAGACCTCGTCGCGATGTCGTTTTTCACGAGCAACGCGTACGCATCGTTTCACCAGCACCTGCCGCCGAACATGCAAGGGCTCCAACCCGACAACAAGGTGTCCGCCGCAGCCTCCCATTCTTCAGGGTCCTCCATTGGCAAGAAGCTCTCACCTCAGAAGCAGGCACAGACTGACACCAAGAACAACAACAACAACAGCAACAGCTCTTCACTCGCCAGGCGAATGCTCGATAACTCGTCCTTCGTAAGCACAAGCTCGACGACATCGACGATCAGCGAGTTTGATCCGCTCTCGCCGCTTAATCTTACGCGCGCCGCAGACCCATGGTTCGGCAACTCGCTGTTGGTGAATACGCCCTCGAACGGTATGGACGCGTCTACCGGAGCGTCACTCAAGGTGTACGATCAAATTGACGATGAAGACTGGGGCGAGTTTGTCAACTTTGGCTCGCAGAACAAGGAACACGATCGAGACGAGTATGAGTTTGAGGTTAATCAGACGGCGTCCAAAACTCGACGTGCGAGCAACAAGGCCGCCAAGTTCGAGCGCGAGTACGAAGGCTGGCAGCGCATTCCGCGAGCCAACTCGGGCGAGAGCAATGGTGATGGAGAAGAGGACGATGACGACGCTGGTAAACGATGCCTCGACGATCACAAGGATATGTACAATGCACTCCCCTACCAATTCCAGCCTCAGTCTCAACAGTATCACCGACACGGCTCTCAGAACCTAGGGCCGTATCCGCAAAGGCGTCCAAGTGGCACGCTCGAGTCGTTCGCCTCGGCTGTGCTATCCAAGCTCTCGTCGTTTCGAACTGCTTCTACGGACGACAAACCAGCCTCGTTGCCCTCCTCCTGGTCGACTCGACTCTTCTCGGGCAACGAAGAGACCGAAGCAGCCCCCGCGCGAGGCTACGACTCGTACGACGTCACGTTCGAGAAAGGTCCGATCGGTCTGGAGCTCGAGACCGACTGGTATGGCCGTCAGGCGGTTGTCAAAGGGTTTCGCAAAGTACTCAACAACCAGGATGGGCCAGCATTTCAGTGCGGCATCATCCGAGTTGGCGACGTGCTCACGGCAATCGATGGCGACTCGTGCCTCGAGATGAGCTTCCAGGAGACGCTCGCCAAGCTGCGGGAGGTGAGTAGCCGCAAGCACGTGCTGCACTTCAAGTCGCTCGAGGCTGCGGGCGACCTGAGCGTCTACAACAACGACATGGACATCATCCAGGCCAAGAAGTTCATCCACCAGCACAAGGAGAAATTCTACCGTCAGCCGCCCCCGACAATCAACAAAGAGGGCAAGCCACAGCTCATCCTCGGCTGCGTGGAGCGGCTTCGTGGGGAGACCGTCACAGCGTTCAACTTCCACCGCGAAGACACAGGCGAGTTCATCCTGGCGTGCTCCTGTGTGAACGAGTGCACAGGTGCATTCATCTTCCACACACTGCAGGACTCGCATCTGCGCGCGTTCAAGGACCTGCCGCAGAGCGAGGACTCGGCCGTGTACCTGGGGCAGATGGTGCCAAACTTCCTCGGCACGGACTTCACGGTGCTGGACCACCAGCAAAAGCGCCGCAATGAGCTGGGCTTGCTGGTCTACAGCTCGAATGTGCTAGGAAGGATCCCAAACTTTCTCAAATGCGTGTTCCCTCGACAGCCTTCAGTCCTAGCTAACAAAGATGATGAGAGCACGGAAGTTGATGAGGAATTCAGCGCTTCTCGACAGCGGCCGCGCGCAGCGACGACGGGTAGCGGCATGGGCAGCAACAGCGCGTTGTTCAACCTGCACAACACGATGATGGATCGCAACGGTAGCATCTCGGAGCGCTACAAGAACCTCAAGCAGCAGCGCCGCCTGTCGCTCGTCGAGCGCCTGCGCCACTTCTCTCTCGACGACTTGGAGACGAGTCTCGAGTATGCGGGCGGCAACATCGAAGCGCTCTGGCACGACTCGGACGACCACGAGAGCCGCTCGCGCGCGATGCGCATGAAACCCTCGCGCTCGGCCTCGACCCAGAACCTGTCGACTCCCTACGGTGCGGTCGAGCAGAACGATTTCCAGTGCGACTTGCTCACGTTCGAGACCAAGAAGCCCGCGTGGAACGACGAGCTCGGCGCCTGGACGCTCAACTTCCACGGCCGCGTGAAGCTCGCGTCCAAAAAGAACTTTTTGATGGTGCCCGAGCAGGGCAACGAGCAGATGGAGGCCGAGTTCTTCGACGAAACCATCTACCTGCGCTTCGGCAAAGTGACCAAGTCGCGCTTCTCACTTGACTACCAGGCGCCGATCTCGCCGCTCATGGCGCTCGCGATCGTCTGCTCCTCCTTTGCGCACAAGATCGCGGTGACGTAGGAGTGAGAGAGGAGATTTTCAGTAGATGCATGAGAAGTAAACGAAGGACTGGAACTGAGGGCCGTTTGCAAAAATGGGTACAACGCATAGCCGTCTGGGATTTCATGGCTGCTAACGTCCAATGCACCCCCCACTCACAAACAAGGCTGAAGATGATCAGAGACTCAGCGCACAAGAAAGGCAGATTACTGTCGTTTCTCAGTTTGGTCAATCCTTCCTCTCTCCTTCGCAGAAGCTGATCGAGGAAACCAACCACCCAATTCCTTGGGAGTTGTTTGAGTTCTTTGTGTTATAAACGAACGTCATTCCAAAAATAATCCCGAGAGAATGCTAAAATAACCAACGAGCCTCCGCCAAGATTGTTCGACTGAGCCTCGGGCGACCATCATGGGTTCGAGCTGGGGAGAGTTTACCTGAACCATGAAGGTCACCGACTCGAGTTCGCGGGTGAATAACATTGGAAGCCCCTCAAAGCACCACCTTCAGGGTTTGGCAGTCGCATCTGGTACAACCTCCACCTCACAGGTGGTTCTGCTCCCGCTCGCCACAAGCGGAGGTGCTACCAATCAGCTTTCTCCTGTTTCAAGCAAACCAACACGGATCTTTCGCCAGGTAGCAGCGACACTGATCGCCGTGCTCAGCTGGCTCATGTGGTTTCTCATGGCGCAAATCGTGCTCCTGCAGTTCCTGAGCCTGTTCTGGACCACGACGACCACGGAGGTAGCTGCGAACTACGGCCAGAGTCCTCCCAACAGACTCAGCGAGATCAACAGCCTCAACGACGATCCTTTCAGCGACCGAGCGATCGTCTGCGTACTCCAAGGGAGATCGCACCTACCGCTCACCGTCAACGACGCGCTCATGCTCGGTGCCACCAAACTACTCGTGAATGACTCGACAAACTCGCCATCAGCATCACCCATCAACGGATATCGCATCGTGAAACGAGCGATGAGCTCCATGACCCCTGATGCCAAGGATCTGTACACCCACACCTGCTCCGTGATCGCAATGATCCTAGATGCGATCTTGGAGAGATGCACGCTTCTCGACTACAACATCATGCGCGACCATCTGCGGGTTGTCGACGACATCGATAGCACAAACACGTACCTCGTCGGGGACTCGCTGCCGATCCTGATGATGCCGTACTGGGACAACTGTTTCGTTGGGCGGTTTGCGGTCCCAGGGGCGGACGGCAGCGCATGCATGTTCCGCCTTGTCGGCAAGTACAGCGATCCCGCGATCCCAATTCCGTTCTTCTCTGTGGCCAATCGGTCGGCACTAGAGTCTACGACGATCGAGTGGCTCCACCATCCCGACGACAGATAGGGCAACGGCTGGTACAAGGACCTCGAGGGAGACAAATGGTATTCGGACATTGTTGACAAAGAGCTTGGTGATGCCGGCCTCACACCCACATGGTTCAACATGTTCAAGAGCGATCCAAAAGTGTGTGAGGATCCAAAGCAGTGCGCACCTACCTTCACAGACAGCTGGGGACCCAAGTTCAGTGGCACAGTGACAGGCACGTTGAGGACCTCAGTCACAGTCATGAGCGGCAAATGACTCGGTCTGTTCCAAGTACACGCACGCTTGGTTAACGCGGTCAAGAGCGTCTACGACTGGGTGACGTTGCTCTCGAACGCGGTCATCCTCCAGATCCTCATCCGCTGGTTACTCGCGATAGTCACGCTGCATCGTGGGTACTACAGTCTCGGCGGCGTCTCGAGTCCACATTATATCCAGAGTCACTGTAGCAGCACAGGCGTCGGGTGCCTCACAAACTTCTACAACTCCAAGTTCCTGCCGCTGTTGCTGTTGCCACGCCTCAAAATGGCGCTGTTCGCCTTCTAGACATCTGGGTGCGTCTTTTAAGGTTCGCAGCGCGCGTTGTCAGAAACCTGGTTCATGTACCCAGTGATCGCCGAGGTGCTGCTGCTCCACTTCAGTCTGCTCAACCTGCTCACAAAGTTGACGCATCGGCGAATCAGCGATGCGCTGTTCGGCCCCACGCTCATCTTCTATGTGCTGCATCGATTCCGCGACTCTATCGCAAGCTCGGATCTGGTCGAGTTCGACAGCCGCGTGGCGACGCTCATTTCGCTCGCATAATTCGACGAGATCACGTTTCTTGACCTGTCTGTGTCGTATGTTGCTTGTCATGGCGCGCCTGGTTCCCCACTCTTCAATTTGCCAGCAACTGCAACAACAGCAGCCTCCCAAGACCTTTCACCTCTTCGCAGTCTCTCAACCATCATGTTGCGCGTCATCTCCACTCTCCGCCAGCCGTCCAAGCGCGCGGTGCA